>QKWP01001115.1:139162-167079 GCA_003550325.1 Gigaspora rosea
TTTGAGTCTGGTCTGGACCAGACCAAACCCGGACCCAAACCTAGAATCACTAGTTCATATGAACACCAGACTGAACCTGAACATGTTCATGAACTTATGAACTGAACCTGAACTGAACCTGAACCAGCTCTAAAAGTTCAATACTGAACCTGAACCTGAACATGTTTTAAAAAATGTTCAGGTTCAGGTTCAATACTGAACCTGAACCTGAACCTGAACTTGACCTAAGTTCAGTTCAGTTCAGGTTCATAGGAACACTAATATGAGTTTGCTTTTAATATTAATAAGTTTATACAGTAGTCATATTTTTATATAGTAAAATATACTACGTACTTTATTATACTTGTAAGTAATAATTCGTTTTATAAAATTCAACTATAAAAATTGATTTACATTTGGACCCCAAAATTTTGGGGTTACTCAAATATGATGAACCAAATATGCTGATATGGATTTCTCCCTCTAAAATAGTTTTGGAAGAAAACATCTGTTTTTTTAACTTTTTCTGGGTTTATAACCAATTCCAGAGATAGGCTTCTTGAGTCTTTTCTCTTAACTAGTATCTTGTCTATCGAGGCTCTCTTTCATGGTATATCCAAGATACTGTTTAATATTATTTTATCCTGTTTTTCGATTATACTGAACCTCTTTTTTATATTTTCTAATATTTGCTTGCTCCTTCTAGATTGCTCCTTTTCTTTATGCTTCTTCTCCAAGATTTTTACCCAACCTTTTGTTTCATTAATTCACTCTTGTGACCATATATAAGGAGTATCTAAAATCTGCGTTCCATGTTTCTCAATGATTATCTGTATTTGTGTATCGTAGAGGAGTTGGTCAATTGGTTCTAATGGTTCCTCCTTATTCGTTTTGGACTCTAGCTATTCTTTTAGGTTCTTTGTATCAATGAATAGAGGGCTTCTTTCTATGTTCTTTTTGTACTTGTCCCCAGGGATGGTAAATGACCTAAAATGAACTAGTGACTTAAATGAATAATGACTGGTCACTGGTCATTTAAAAAGCTGAAATGACCTAGTAGATCATTTAAAATTTTATAGTATAGGTCACAGCTTCTCAACCAGTTGTTTGAACAAAATTAACACGCTACGTGTGTTATACGTGAACGATCAGATTATTGCCATATTTTACTGAAAATAGTCGGAAACAAATTATTTATTGCCCCTAACCATTTTTTTTTTGCGATTTTTTTTTCAGGCTGACAATAAGGTCAACATGGGCAATCCTGATCGTAACAAGAAAAGGCTGGTACATATGTACATGCAACTCCTAGGTAATAATGCTGCAAGGAGTTAAAGATAAGTAATTCAATGAGTTACTGGTTTAGGATATTATGACATAACCACTAACATAATTATAATTATTAGGGACAAAGACAGGATACGTTGATAAAAGAAGTTATTACAAATGTGCATATAAATAGAATTATGCATAATCTGGATCTAAAATATATTTAATTATGATATTTCTAAACTTGACTTATCGATAATACGAAAACCACAAGTTGTAAACGAAAAAATGTTAAACATCGTCCTTATTTTCAGAAAATATGGTAATCGGTTTTACCCACTAGACCAGGTTCGTCGGCATTCTACATTACCGTTACTGCTTTCATGCAAATAATGGAATTTTACACGATTTCAAACAAAATAATTGTATAGTATCACTTTTTAATAAAAATATAAAATTATTATTGGAATCTACTCAACAAACTTTTGATTTATTCCATGCAATTTAAATTGTACCCATCGCGAATTTCTCAGTATCCTTAACTTTTATAACAAAATTAGCATTTGCTTGCTTGTATGCATAAATTCCAAATGAAGTAGCAGTAAAATCATCTCTTATGCCACGAAGAGGTAATATGAATTATAAAATTTTTAAAGCACAAAGGAAACAGGGGCTTCCAACGAATTATTGAATAATCCTAATAAACTCAATTTGGCCGATAGATCATCTGCAGGATAAATTATACGTCCACCCAATTCGTATTCGAGTTGTTCACTATTTGTAGTTTCATCATCTAGTTCCTTGTCATTTAACGTATTAACCCAACCTTCAACCATGTGTGACCAATTATCTTCATTGAAAATATCCGAATCATCGATCATGACCTCGTTCAATTCATTTGAATAAGTTTGTGTATTGGTTTGTGAATTGATTTGTGAACTGTCAGGAACCAATATAATGCTATCCTCGCTATCACTTGTAGTGTATTCTGCTAACTCTTCCTGTGCTTTATCCTCTTCACCGTTATTATAAGCTTCACTTTCATTAGAAGGTTGAATAGGAGTTGCAATATGAATTCGTTTATATTGTTTTTCAGCATTCTCAGCTTCATTGCGTTTTTGCTTGCTTAATATATCACTGCGCAATTGACTCATAGCTAGTACTTTGTTATTCTTAAATCGATAATTAAAATTAGTAGTATAAAAAAAAAAAGATAATAAATTAAATTAAAAATCACATACTGGCAAACGATTTCGGCACTTCGTATGTAGATAACCCATGGTTGACCATAATCGCTCGACAGAAGTGGAATTAATGCATATGTCAAATAAATGTAAAGCTAATCGAGATAATTCAGGTGCCAAACCCTTTGCTGAATCCCAAAAAACGACGATATTTCCATCAAACTGATTATATGTTTCGCAATTAAAGGGAAACGCTTCTCTTTGATACAACAAAAATTCACGTAAAATACGTGTTGGTGCCTTTTTAAACCATGTGTTATAATAGTAGATTAGCCATTAACTGAAGTGTGAATAAGAAAGACCAGAAATGTTAGAGGAAAATTTTAAGAGCCGATATTTTGGATGTAAAACAATTGATAGAAAAAGCAAGGGTTGTTTCCATTGTGCCCATCGTTTCTCCAATCAAGCTACTATGTGTTCAGAAAAATCCTCATCTTTACAATCCGCAAAAACTTTAATAAGCCACCCAAAGCAATGCGTAATTTCAAAAAGCCATGCACTATTTTTTTGAAGTCTATTTAATATTCCACATAATGAAAATAATAAGTCTTGAAGTTCATAAAGAATAATCCAAAAATTAGGATCTTGCAATATCGATATAATGTCAGGCGAAAGTGGTTTGGTTTTATTAGCACTTTCTGATAAAAACCGTTGCCGTGTTCGTCCACTTCGAGAAGTACTTGCCGTCCCAATTCTTATAGGAGCAAATTTTGTAGCTAGCATCTATTGTAAGTAGAAATCAGAGCGGTTTCAGAATTAAAAAAAAAAAGCGCAATTCAGAAAATGAATGGATGCATTAAAATCTAAAATTGNTAAAAAAAAAAAGCGCAATTCAGAAAATGAATGGATGCATTAAAATCTAAAATTGAATAAAATTCGATTTTTGATTCAGGATAATTTGTACTAAAAATAGATTTTGATTAAAACTTGAAAATTGAATTTTATTTGATTTTGCCAAGCACTAAACCTTTTTAATAATAACAAAAAATATTAATTTTTAAATTTACAAAAATCGACACCACTTTTTAAAAATAAATATATCGTTGGTTTTTATTAAATCATGTTCTCATATTTAATTCTGGAACCCTCATTATAATTTATTAGAATTTTTACAAAATTAAAAACAATACTTACTTTAAGCGCGGATTCAGTTTTTAAAATGGAATAGAAACTAAAATAAAAACTGTTCCAGCGTGTTTCAGCAGGTGTTATAAGAGAAATAACTTGACCGTAACAGAACATTTGCTCATTTCTTAATAATCCAGTAAAATACGGAGAAGAGTGAAAATAGCTTATAACACGTATTGCACTTTTGGATATTTTTTTATACATATCATGTTCCTTGAAAATATCCCCAAAAACCAGATTTACTTGATGCGCCATGCACGGAATAAAAACTTTGTTGGGAAATTCGACTCTTAGTTGTCGTCTATAAGTAAAAACAAAAAAAATTTAAACAAATAAAATGTCCACCATATTTATTAATAAATTTTAATTTTTACCTCGCAGCTACATAACCGCCAGCAGAATCTGATATATAACAGTTAATTTGGATATTTTTTTCTTCTGCATTATCCATTATGTCCTTAATGAGAAGTTTTACATCTTCATTTCTTGATAGTTGGTCACTAATATTGTGCGCATTCCAAATCAAAGTTTCACCTTTAGAAGTAATCAAAACGATACCAAAAAGATGCTCCTGCTTAATGTTAGTCCAGCCATCAAACGCCGCAGTTACTCCAATTTTATCTGCACTTGTGCGTTGTAAAATATCCTCAACTAACTTTTCTGAATATCTTGGAAGAATTCGATTACTTACTGCCCGTCAATTAGGTAACTTTGAAGCAGGTGCAATAAAGTTAAAAACATCTTGCGTTTCATGATTTTCTATAAAAGTAAAAGGAAGGCCATTTGATACGATCATACGTAAAATCAACTTTTCAAAATGTGGTTTATCCTTTTCAGATAGTGGACAGGAAATGTAGATGGTAAATGTTGTTTGCTTTTTAGGCAAATTAATTTCTGTAGTTTCAGAAATTGTGGGAATTGTGCTGGAAATTTCATCCTCAGATGCAATATCGGCATTAGTATTGGCTACTAATAATTTATTAAACATGTTATTAATATAATGAATAAGCAAACTATATCAAAATACATCTTATAAATACCTTTATTACTTCTGCTTTTTTTTTTTAGCATCTTCAGGTACTGATCTTGCAAGAATCTCTAAAACTACATCTGTTTTATATTCTTCTTTAAAATTTAGGCAGTCCCTAAGGTGGCTTTGACATAACTTTGCCTTGTTAGATACAAAGCACTGGGGATTCGTTAGTAAGACAGGTAAAGTATATTTCCTTATACATGAAAGGCAAACAGCCTTTTAGTTTGCTTTTGGATTATCAGGTTCAGCGAGATAAAAAAATTCTAAAAAATTATGTCCTTTTCTACCCATCTTACGTTATCTAAAAAAAAAAACGCTAGTGTTAGATTGAAAGAAAGATAAAATTTAAGGCATCAGCCTGAGTTGACATGATCAATTTCCATATATGCCAAATCTATATACCCCCGATACGTAATAAGTCTTTTCTAATTTTAGTACAAACGCCCCCTTGCAATGCATCCATTAATCTAAATGTTATAGCCAGCTCAACATCACAAAAAACTTTATTTTTCTTATTTTTTTTTTTTAATTTTTTTTGTTTTATTTTTTATTTATTAAATTATTTTTTTATTTTATTTTTTTGATTTATATTGTTATATCACGTAAGGAAAAGTTCAATAATTCGTGCGATTTATTACAGGATTCACATCAAGTATTATGTGAGTCTAAACCACTTGAGGTCTCGCTTGTGCTTGCTAACCTTGTAACCACAAAATCAGTACGGCTTCAAATCCTTATTTTGATCGCAAAATTTCTTTACATTTTTACTAACGTTTTTTAGCCCCCAAATATTTGCAAACCATAATGGTTGCATAACAGCAAAAGTATTTTTTAAAAATTGTTTTCGTTAGAGAGAAAATCAATCCAATATTTATTACGACTTTTCTCTTTTTATATAACTTTTTAAACTACGGCAATATTGATACGAGATCATGCATTTAAATAAGCTCTGCATGCTGCATCGATTTAACTGATATGTACAATACCGAACTAATTATGTCGCGCCATCTGATCATCACAAACTTTAAATGACCCCCCAAATCCAAATGACTTAGGTCATTTACAAATGACCTGGGTCATTTGGTCACGAGTCATTTTCAAATGACCCAGAATTTAAATGACCATAATGACTAGTCATTTTGAGGTCATTTCAGGTCACTTGAAAAATAGACAAATGACCAGATCATTTACCATCCCTGCTTGTCCCTAAAGTACCTAACTATCTTTGAGGGAATATTTCTTTGGGCTGCTTTTAAAATCATATTCTGTAACTGTTCCTAATTATGGATAATTTTAGCTTGTTTGTCTATTTTAATATCTTAACTGCTTTGTCTATTCTTTTGAGTAAGAGTTTTTTTGTTTTCCTCTTCAGGTTTGCTTGGAAGTTTTCCCAATTCTCTTTACTTGCTTTCTCATAGAAAAAAATTATTCTTTTTGGGTTATTTATCTCCTTTCTAGCATCATTAATGAAATGGAAATTGGAAACATGTTTATTTTTGCCTATATTGTGTTGTGATTGCTGCCTGTGATTAAAGACATATCCTCTATATCACTCTCTACTAGGCCTGATTTCATTTCACTATCTACTCAAATGTGATCTATTTTTGTTTTGGATCTTCTATTCGTCTATATGTATTTGGTCTCTTTTGGGTGCAGTGCTTAAAGGTTTCAACGAAGCCAATTCTTTTTAGCCAAGAGGCAAGTGCTATTCCCTTTGTTCTTTTTTGTGCATTGCTATTTGTAGAGTCCAGGTCCGGATCTAACAGAATATTAAAATCATCCTCCAATATATAGTATGTATCTTTTTTTCTTGTTGCTATTGCATTTATTACTTCTTTTTGTAAGGATGATCTAATTGTTAAAGGAAAATATAATGTCCAGAAAACTATTGTAGTTTTTTTAAATGTTAGATGAACCTCAAGACTATAAATATGAGCAGCCCACTTTTTATTAATCAATGCTCCAACTCCTGATCCCTTTTTCTTGTCTTTCTCTACATTGGTCCAGAAATCTAAATATCAGAATCTATCTATTTCTATAAATTTTCCTTGTCTACTATTTATATTTGTTTTCACTATATCTAATAGATTAAATTTTTTCCTTGTACCAAAATTCACTAATTCTTGTAACTGATAGCTATTGTTCTTAACCTTATTAATGTTATATATTCCTACTTTCAATTCCAAGAAATCATCTATCCTCCCTTTTCTCTATCATAATAAATACTATGACTATCTAATTTTTGACTTGTGCTACTAAGAATGTTCAATTTTCTAGTAGTACCCATTTTGCTTATACAACTTTGGCACCTGTTAGGAGTACTATAGAAGGTTTTTTTCCTGCTCAATCTGAGAAATAATCACTTGTACCAGTGATACCTTAAGCTTCTCTGTGTATTTAGAGCATAGCTTCTCTATTTCTCTACTAGTTGTATATTTTTTCTTTTTCTAGCACCTTCTGTATACTCCTTCACTTTGTTTTTCTCCTTCATTTTGCTTGACCCTGCTCTAATTTGATTTCCTACTAACTACTTGTCTTTTTTTTCATATCACCTATTATCTCCTATTATTTCTGACTTGGATTTGAAATCTTGTTGTTCAAAATTTTTTTCCTTCTTTGTAGTCTTTTTCTCCCAAATTATCCTTTGATTATAATAATTAACTTCATGCTTATAAGCGAACTCTTTATTCTCTTCACTCGAAAACTCTAGCACTGCAAACCCTTTTTGTTTCATATTACAGTTATTAAATAAAGTAGCTGCGCGACGCAGTCGCACTAGAAACCAGGAACGAAGGTATATAGTCCAAGTAAACGTAAATAGGAAATAAAAATACCATTAATTGTTAATATAGCACTAGTGTAATTGGAGGTGCTTACGTGCCTCTTTATTATTATATTTGTAGTGAAAAATAGTATAAATTGAATTATCATAATTTCACTGTAAAAAATCATGGTTTATATAATGCGTTGATTTATTACATTTGTATTAAAATATAGTATAAATTGAAAATTATCATAAGTACGCACGTACATATATGCAGTATTACAGTAATCAAACAGGATCGCACACTTGTGATTCCATATTTATTTGGAAGCACTCCAGCATACAATGCCGGATACTAAACTTTATTAGCCTTACAGTATACATCAGTGCATTTGATGTATAATTGATTTAGCTATTTGCAGGTTCAGCCGGTGGTCTCCCACCCGCATACGCAGCCCAGCTGTCGACCCAAGATTTTGCAGTCCAAGCTGTTGCTACTTGAGATTGGTGCTTAAAATTAGCTGGTGGTTTCCTACCTGCATGATGCAGGCCAGCTATGGACTTGTATTGTTGCAAAATAGCAGGATTTAGTAGGGTAGGGAGGGCCAGGTGCGAATTTGCTTTCTTTCTGGAGCTGCCGTAACGTCCGTGCATTTTATAACTGTGTTGATCTTTATCATGTTAGTTTTCATATGAAACATCCAAATTAGGCAATTGATATTAAATCACTTATCTTTCCCCTGCGCCTTCCTCAATTTGGATGGTTATTGAACCGGGTTTCCACCGTCAGTATCCTGGTCTTTTACTGTATTAATCGCCGCCTGGACCTCCCTGCTTAGCTTCCTTTTCGATCCGTTGACTTTCTGTCAACTTGAAAGATGGAAATAGCGATAGATTTCTTAAATCTGTATTGAAGATTATGCTTATTCATGTGCAAAATGTTAAATTTTGCTAATTGACGAGTGATCTACAGGCTAATGAGTCAAACTAGGGCTGTTAATTGTCCAGTCTGTCCAGGGACTGGGCCAGTCCGGTCCTTTTTAAGACAGACCGAAAGGACCGTCAGTCCTAATAGTAAATATCAAATAAACTTAATATTATTATGATAATATGCATTTTGAAACAACTATTAAATGTTGTTTTTGGTTAAATTCAATTACAAACCCTTAGTTTGTTAAACAATATTTAAACTACATTTAATGTATAATGAGAATGTGCTGTTGTTAACATTAATAAATAGAGAAATTTATGAATGATAGCAATGGCGTGATCAGTTAATTTACAATTTGTGTGCGAAATAACGCCTTATGGGCATTATTTTGGAACATGAGTTTGAAACAAGCTAATGATTAATTTAGCTGAGGATTAATAATTTGCATTTGACTAAATTAACTATTATCTTGTCTCAAACTCATGTTCCAAACAACACCTATAAGTAAATACAAGATTATCTAGCTATTATATCTACTAGTGTTCTATGTGAACAACTATTTAGCTTAGCTGGATTAATAGTTACTAAATCACGAAATTCTCTTGATAATGAAACAGTTCGGGCTTTAAAATTTTGGTTTACTGAAGGCTTACCATTCTAAATTTTAATTTTATAAAAATTTTTTTTCCCTGCTAGCAGATTTTTTTATATACATATATATAATTTTATTGTGCTTATAAAATACGTATAAAACTTTTATACTTTAACATTTTACCGATTAAAAATTTTTTTTGATTTTAACTTGGAAATAACCCGATACTAGTAGTATACTTTATTTTTTATATTTGTTTTATTAAATATATAGTTTATAAATTTTTAAGTATTTGACAGGCATGTAAATGCTAACAATATTATATTAATAAGTATTTTTTTCTATGCAAGTAACATCTGATCGTTTTGTTAATTTACTTTAATATTTTCATATAGACAATTCTTGTCTTGAATCAGTTATCTGAAAATTATTTCGCTATTGTCTTTGATGATCAGTGATTATCATTTAATCAACCCAATAAAAAATCCTACAAAAAAAAAATGAAAAATGCCAAATATCAAGTAAATAGACAAATTAATTTGCAATGGGTTACCAATTTTTGCGTCTAAAATTCTTGCTTTTAATATCATTAGTTATTGTAGCTATGATATTTCTTATGTTGTAGTCTTATCGTTATATTTAAACTATAAACTATAATTATATATTTACATATTTGTCAATCTATGCCATATAAGAATACTGATATAAGGTGTAATAAATTTGCATGTGAAGAATAATGGCGTAATGAAATCATGCGTGAAAAATAACCAAAATTTGACGAATAAGTCATGCAGATCAATCAAACTTAAGATTTTGCGGACAAATACCACTCTAAACAGCGTAAAACCATGCACTTATTGCATTCGTTCCTGGTATATGTGAACTGTTTTAGCTTCAATTTTGCGAGCTTGTCAGAGTAGTAATGTTTTTTTGCATATTTGGGTATATTTAAGAGTCTTGCATGATGTACTTTTCTGTTTGTCAAAATTGTGGCATCACTTTTTTCTGGAGTTAGTCAGACCAGATGTCCATCGGTTAGAGGTATAGACCATAAATTCTTTACTATCTCCTCATATCTAGTCTGGATCAGATATACCTGTATCTCAGCTCTTATTTTATTATTCTGACCATATCTAACCTGGATCTTCTCTAGTTTATCTAGTTTTCTTGTAATTGTCTAGACAAGTGCTTTGTTTGTCTTCTCTAAAAGGTCCCATATTGTAAATTCAAAGTGGTATTTCTTTTTTTCAGTACTTTTTTCTCTAATGTTGCTAGCTTCTAAAGAGCTAATTTCCTTTTCCCGTACTAGAATTGGATCCTCTTTTTTAGGTGTTTGTACTATTTTACTATCTACCCTTTGGTTTAATAATTTAGCCTTGTATATTTCCACTTTTGTTTCTTGAGTAACTTTATTTTGTAGTTCCACTTCTTTTGTATTGATGATGTTTTATTTTTTGAAGTAGGCTTCTCTATTGGACCTGATTCTTTAGATATTAATAAATCTAATCTTTTCTTCTCCTCATATATGTAATTTTTTAGATATAAGCTAATTTTTTTATATAAAACAATTTAGAATAAGATTAGAGTATTTTTTACTTAAAAAACAAAAATAGTTGTATTAATAAAATTATGCTATATTGTTATTTAAAATTTGCACTTTTTTATAATTTATTATAAGATTTACAATATAAAAATTGATTTTTTGAAGATCTTTTGTTTTGTCAATTTGGTTCCTTTTCGCAGCATTTAGACTATATAGTATATTTTATTAGTTATATAGTGTGCTATTAAAGGTTATATAACTTGTTATTAAAAAAACTTTAAATAATATTTATATAGTTGTAAAAGTTGCTATTGTTGCTTAAATAAGTAATATAATTCTTCTATAATATGTTTTTTTTTATTTTGAAATTATATTATAGAAGAAATTATAATATATAGATTTTACTTACTATTAGCTATCTTGTTTAACAAATATTTAAAAATAAGATTATAATTTTATGTTATGATAGTTTTTAATTAGCTATAATAAACCATGTATTTCTGAAAAATAAGAAAGTTCCCCATGCTCATCCTCATATAATGATTATAGCAAGTTTTACTATTTCATAACTTATCTTGTTGTATGTTAATAGTTAATAACCCTGCTAGTGATCATTAAAGAAATATATACAAATCTGTGAAGATCTTCACAGTGCAGGTATGTAAAAATTTTTAAAATATAAATTCTGGTTATTAAATTTTATATGTACAATAATATTTCGTGTAATTTTTATAATAAATATATAAAACTATAATAACTATACTATATCCCAACTATCATGATATGTCCTGGGTTCTAATTATCAATTACATTTTAATGAATTATCATGCAGTATCTATTATACAAAGACCCTTTCATATGGGTATTATATATTAAAATAGACCTTTTATGCAATTTTCTGAAAATTGGGTTTTTATTAAATATATATAAATTTTATATTTTTTAATTATAAATGAAAGTCGATCTGTATAATAAAAAATCAAGATGATTTTAAAAGAAAATTATATGAGGATGCATAGAGCCAATACATTACAAGATTACCCAATAGTTATTTGTTACATTTATTTAATCAAAATCATGAAATTTAATCAATCCCAAATTAGTCCAAAAATCAAACAAATAATTAGGAAATTGATATTTTCACACCCTTTTTTGATATTGCCACACCCCTGCAATCATGTGATGATCTACATACCGATATACCAAATGAAATCAATTGATTATCTACCTAACAGATAAAACTAGGGATGTTATCCTGCTCCAACTGGTTAGCTTGTACTTAAAACTGGTTGGAACTCTGTTCGGAGCACATTTAAATAAAAACCGATTTTTTGAACTCAGTTTATATAAATGCATTAATAATTATGCTTGCATAAGCAGTTTAATAAAACCTGCTATCGCTATACCTGCTTTTTTTTTTCTTTTGGCGATCATATTGCTATTACTTTTTTTTTTTTGGCGATCAGATCGCTATTACTTTCTTTTTTCTTTTGGCAATCATATCGCTATTACTTTTTTTTCTTTTGGTGATCATATCACTATTACTTTTTATTAAAGCAAATACATTTAAAATATATAAATTTTTGCATTATAATGTTGTTGCATCTATTCACTGTTATTTTTTTTATCCAATTTNAGACAACCTGTTACGTATTTGGTTGATTGTATTTTTGCTTTTGAAAACATTTCTTTGCTCGGTACGCTTTATTGCAAAGGTTGCAATGTCGTTTATCACTGACTTCAGTAAGTTCATTCCAGAAAGGGTTCTTTTTTACTCGCTTTGGATAATGGTTTGTTACTATAAGCGTTCCAGGTTCAAGTGCATTTTGAGATATTAAACCTGAAGAGGTAGGTTCAATTGAATCGATAATTTCTTCAAATGTATTGTCTTCGTCCATCGAATAGTGAAATTCAAGTAAATAAAATATGTAAAAAAAAAGAAATTGCATATTTATATTATTAATTAAAAAAAAATTAAAATGATTAATGTCGTCACCTTAAATTAACTTTTAATTAAAAAAAAAGAATATTGATTTTGTTCGTTATAAGATAGTAATTTTTTATTCGCCATATCATGCCACATAAATTAAAAAAAAGTCAAAGAAAATTGATTTTTGTTCGTTATAAGATAGTAATTTTTTGTTCGTCATTTCACGCCATATTAAATTAAAAAAAAAAGGTCAAAGAAAAATTGATTTTTGTTCGTTATAAAATAGAATTTATATTCGTCATATCACACCACATTAAATTAAAAAAAAAAAAAAGTCAAAGAAAATTGATTTTGTACGTTATAAGATAGTAATTTTTTTATTCATTTCATGCCATATTAAAATAAAAAAAAAGTCAAAGAAAAATTGATTTTTGTTCGTTATAAAATAGAATTTTTTATTCGTCATATCACGCCATATTAAATTAAAAAAAAAAACTGATAGTCTAAATTAATATTGCTCAACTGATCTATCAAACTATGATTTAATAATAAAAATCATGTGACTGCAAAAACTCAAGTTCCATTGGGTTCGGTTCCAAGCAGGGTCGAACTGAGTTTCGGCAAGCAGGATAACATCCCTAGATAAGACTGTCCCAAATATGGACAAATGTTGGATGATTGTCACATGCTAACCAGCCAATCAAACTCAATTAATTTTAAAAAAAATTAAGCGACAAAACAAACAAAAATCAAAGAAATTTAATTAAAATTTATATTAAAATTCAAAATAAATATCACTGAATATTATTACATCTAGAGAATCATGTCTTTATTGATTTCAATTATTTTAAACTATATATTCTATATTAAAGTATAATCATTGTTATTTAAAAACTTTAATAATCTCTATATTCGATTCTACACCACGTAATCTTATTCGATTAAAGAGACCTTTAAGTATTCAAAATTTTGCTCTACACATCTTATTAATATTATGCCTACATAAATCTCTTACTATAGCCTAAAAACTCTTATAACAAAACAAAAAAAAAAGAAATTAATATCTTATATGTCTAACTTTTTTAAAAAAAAATTCTATATAACGCATTTAAAAAAGATCATATCTACTTCTCTAAATCGTTATTTTAAGCTTTTTATCCTTTTTTTGCAATCCAAGTGCAACGCAACCAAGTGCAATGCAACCAAGTGCAAGAATGATTCACCTGATATTCGTATAGTATGGCAGGAAAACTTCAAGTTTTACAGAAGAGATAATCTACCTGTGCTTCTGAAAAAAGTATAAAAAAATTTCAAATTAATTGTGTAAAGATCTACAAACTCAGGCGCTCAGGACGGCCCTAACTCAATTATCTACTGCTAATTTAAGGTGTAGATTTTTGATCGTAACGGTAATATTTTGAAGATTTTTTGCAAGTGCCGGGCACAGTACTATCGAACCATTTTCCATTCTAATGCCTGACACCTCTGAACTTTAGTAAAATCGTCATTACTAGCGATAAACAAGGAACAAAGACAGAAACACAGCAAGTAAATAAGAATTGAAGAATTGCACTCAGGAATTAAAGGCAATATGTTTTCTAGTTTTATTTTCTTATAGTATAGTATATCACACATTAATACTTTATTCAATTTAACAAGGTCAAACGAAACATTATTTTCAAAAAAAAGTACCGATAGACTAGTATCAATTATGCTTAGTATGTAGGATATACTAATATATACCTTTGAATAATTCTACGTACGTCATACAGAATTTAACATAAATATATGATAATCAAATTTCTATTACACCTTGTATTGTGTAATTACATGTCCGACTGTTGTATCCAGTTTTTTTACACACACCACATCTTCTTCCGCTTATACTCATTTCTTCTAGCTCAAAAGCTAATGGATCTCTCTTGGTGTAAGCTTGAGCCTTCTTATTCCGTGAACCAACTGGTCGTCACCTGGTTTGTTGAACTTCAGGATCTAACAAAAGTACAGGTGGTTCACTAATTAATTCAACAAGTTTATCCTGAGCTGCCATTTGCTAGAGAACAACCCAAGAGTCATATTTATGTATGAGTTCATTCATTAGTTGTGATAATAGGTGCTCCAGATTTTCTGATTGATTTTGTAGTGGCAATTGATGGCCTTCGATCCACCAATAGTGATGAATATCACTAGATTTAGTGACTGATTCATTTCAAGGCATTTTTGGATAATATGTGCGCACGGAAGACCCATGCATGTACTAAAGAAACCATTACACAGTTCAAGAGGGCTGTCATATGTTGCAGATGAAGCTTTAAGAAATTGCTCATGCACTTTTGATAAAGCAAATGAAGAAACTTTAAAAATTAATCTACTATAAAACGAAGTATTCTGTGCATGAGGAATATAGGTTTTATCCTTTGCAATTAAGGCTTTAATTTCATTGTACTGATTTTCTAATAACAATGAAATTTTTTGATGCACCGTATGTAGGTTACAAGTCGAAATATTTAAGCACCTTTTCAATACTGCATGTGTGCCCTCCACACAAGATGTTGCCATGTTGTCCAAATGAAGATGCCGATCGACCCATGCACTAATGAATTTATCTTTGAATGGTAGCCATGTGTCTTTAAGATAATTGATCGATGGATCCTCATTATACTGTGTACGTAATTCTTCCCATTGTTTTTCAAAATCTTCTTCCGTTTTTGCTTTTATTACACCTGTCCAACAACTTAAAAACATATTCCAATCTTCTTCATTATTAAAATGTTATTACATTTAGCTAGAATGTTTTTCAATATGTGCCATACACAAAGTATATTAATCGAATCTGGAAATACATGCTTGAATGCATCCATTAATGCTAACTCCCGGTCTGTTATAATGACTTTTGGTTTTTCGATTCCATCAAATAAATGAAATATATGATTCCATGCCCACTCATAGTCTTCTTTTTTTTCATCTCTTAGGAATATGAAACATACAAAAAATGTTGTGTTAAAACACGTTGTACCAACAACATCGAGGAGGGGCATTTTAAACCTGTTTGTTTTGTAAGTACAGTCCATCAATAGTATAGAAGAGTAGGTACGAGCTAGTTCAATAGATTTATAATGGGCAAAAAAAAGGTGCGTTACATGGCCATCAGCATCAAGTTGATAGTTGTACTCGAATTGCCCTGCTCTAAGTGCTTCAATGGAGTGCGACCTTTTAAGTTTTCTAACCGAATCTTTTTACGAACATTGTAAATATTCCTTGATATTGCAGAAATTGTAGGGTCATTTTGATGCAGAGAAAATAATATTTCCTGTGGACGGACACCTGCATTTGACATTTCCCTTATTTGATCTTGTGCTTGCTCTGTTGGTTTTCTGAGAGATGGGTAAGCTGAAATACTTTCAGATGGATCATTATTGTGCTCTGAATTACCAATAGATAAATTTCATATATTGTCTTTTCCTTTAGTGCCATACACCAAAAAAGGGCAATCAATTAATCTGGAACTTGTGTTTCTTTGGCGCGTTTGTTCATTTAAATTCAAGCGATTTCTATATGTTCCTCCTCGATTACAGCCTAAGTATACTTTATTCTTTTTTGACCTTATAATAGAAATACCATAGCTATTAGAGGCTTTGAACGTTCTTATATGGTTTATCAATAAATCTCGAGTTGAAAACTGACCGATAGGAGGAGCAGAAATAGGCATTGAATTACGATGACCTAAAATCCATCAAAGAAAAAAAAATTCGGTTAATCATTTTATAATTTCAAGTATTATCTGGTAATAAACTACATACCTTTAACCGTTCAAGCACAGATTCAACACGTCAAGCTTATGTGTGTTTCAGATCAAGTGTGTTGTTTGATCAACTAACACCACTAACCAACTTCTTTTTATTTAAAATGAAAAAATCTCTTGTGTGGGTTTCAAGTTTATTATGTACGTGTGCTTTGAATAAAGTATTTTTTTTTGGTTTAGACTTTATCAAACACTATTAATCAACTTATTTTATTCAAAACGCAAAAATCTCGTTTAGGTCACCAAATTTATTAGGTATGTGCGTTTCAGATAAAGTATATTTTTTGTTTAGACTTTATCAAGATGCAAAAAAAAATATCTCATATAGGTATCCAAGTTTATTAGGTATGTATATTTCGGATAAAGTATGTTTTTTGTTTAGCGAAAAAATTTCTCGTGTAGTCTCCAAGTTTATTAGGGGTGTGTTTTAGATCAAGTAAGTTGTAAGTTTTTTCATTAGACGTTATTAAATACCATTTGTGCAAAACACAAAAAAATCTCTTACATGGCGGATATTCCTTTATATATGTTTCATTTTGCATTACATTATTATATCATAATAACGATTTACAAAATGTTATTACAAGCTAGAGATTGGATCCGTTGAGAAAATCTCTACTCGGGTCTACTCGGGTCACCCGGGTAAATTATTATATCTCAATTAGCTATATAATAATAATTTCTATCCAGGTCTCCATATTTCAAACTATAAGCACTATATATAGATACTATATAGTTAGTTATATCTTGTGTAATTGGGAACCAGGGTTAAATCGCTTTAAGACCATGTAAACAATATACTAATTGCTATGCTTATTAATTTTATAAATATACTGGAATTTTTTAGGTGATGACTTAATCCTGATTGTATATTATTAAGTAGTATTTGTTAAATACTAAGAATTCACAAGTCTCCCAAAGTATTCAGTTTACTAAAAGCAAAGTGGTGGTGTTTTTGGTAGTTAGATAGAATTAATTCTTTTTAATTATTTTTAGTATTACACTTTAAAAATTTAGTTAGCAAAATTGTTTGGTTGTGCAATTCGATTAAGACATGGTACCTGATAATGTATTTTGCAATGGTCTTTAATGTGTGACAAATTACCAATCAGGTTTCAAGATCAGGCATAATTCAGAAAAGGCTTTCGTTTTGACAAAAATCGGTTATTTCTCTTTAATAAATGTTTCTTTAACAATTTACTATTTATCACTAATACCCGATCTTACTACAAACGTGACACATCAGATGTATGATCGTCAACATGCATAACCTGTCAGCAGTGTTGTCATTCGGACCGGACCCAGACTCAGACCGGACCGGACCGGACTCGGACCAGACTCGGACAGAGCTATTCATGTCCGTCAGACAGTTCGAACAGTTATATTAATTAATTTATACTTGCATTCCTGTGTAATGTAACAATTACAGTTGATAATCATTTATTTTTTTTAATCTAATCCAAGCATAGTTACTAGAGTCGGTGATATTGTGTAGGAGGAAAAGCATTAACTGATGCATTTTGCAAGTATATGACGCTGATTTCTTGCATTAATAACGAACATGGAGGAAACATGTTAGCAGCAGGTATTAGTAATCATACGTACAGTTATGGTAGACTTGCAATTTAATTTTTATATATAACTCTTTTTTATTTACATAATCCAAGAGCCGTACATTAACATTTTCTGGATCCTTTTTTGTGAATGAAATGGCTTAAAGGGTATCATGTACTGGTAAGTTGGTGGTTATGTTCGATGTTAAAAAGAATGTCTAATTTTAATATTAAAATTGATAACATTGTATTATATTAACATTTAATATCAATTGATACAATATTGATATTGATATTTGTATCATAGAATACGGCTAGAAAATTAAATTATTGTCACAATTCTTATTACTCAATATCTCGCTGAAATCATTTACACAATTGTGAACAGACAAAGTTATTTGGATGATTGTCTTGTAAGCTGGGCGAATAATAGTCCTGACCCCAAAGATCTTTGTGTCAACTCATATAATATTACTCTTGTAACTGAAATTATTGGTGATCTTATTGAAACGATCATTTTGGTATGTTTTTTTATTATAAACACAATGCTTTTCTTATTCAGTTTTTTTATTTTTATTAACAAATATAGATTTATTTTGCCATGGTTATCGCTCTTATGCCATAAGTCGTAAAGAAAAAGAAATGTGTAATAGTGAAAATAGCGAAAACTGTGAAAATAGGCCAGAAAATAATGAAAATAATAGTTTAGACAAAGAATATCGACCCATAAATTTCTAATAGTATCTTTTCATAATATTATTAACTGTTAACGTTAACTGTTAACGTTAACTGTTAATGTTAACTGTTAATATTTTCTCACGATTTAAATTTTACTATACATTCATGCGTGTTGATTTTTTTAGTATCGCATCAATTAAATTATTTATACTATATAAAAAGTTCCTGAATTTGTAGTTTGTCCAGAAAGCTTAGTATGTGTTTGTGAGAAACTTTTGAGATCAATTTTAAAGTTTGAATTGTTTCAAAGCAAGCAGTAATCATTAAATTCTTGATTCGTAATTCAACTTTGTATATGGGGCATTGACGCTGATTTTCTTTCAGATAAATTACAAGACACTAACAAAAAATAGTAAATATACGTGATATAAAGAATATGTTTGTATATATTATTGAAGAATTATTATACAATACCTTCAAACACTAGGAAGAAACATGCTCACATTTTAAACTACGGTAATTGTACCAAACGGAAACTCTTCTGAAAGTTTATCAATTTGACACCTTTTACATTTCATTATAAATTTTAATTACATATCAAAGATCATTATTTTAAAATTTATTTTAAATAAAAATATTTGATTAAAATTTTAAGCTTTTGTTAGTCATTGTTAATCATGTGCAATTTGCACCTTAATACCCTTAATACCCAAGCTTTATTTCTCTATTATAGTAATAAAAAACATTGAATTTTTTTTTTAAAAAAAAATTACGGTAATGGTAATTCATTAAAAAGCGTAATTATGCCCCATTTGGCATTAGGGTCGATCGCTGGGTGAATAATATCACCAACTGAACCAACCGATAAAAAAGAAATTTCTTCATATTCATTATCTATACCCGTCAATTCTTTGGTTTCCTCCGCCGATATTATTACCCATACATCCAAGAATTGACTAAATTCTTCTAAAAGGCTTGATTCTACTGCTTCTTCTTCATCAGTTGCAGTATTAACTTCATTCTCAATATCTTCAGACTCGGGCTCATGTCTTGCTTTACTTTCAGGTTCAATCTCATTAGAAGGTTTGTCATTTTCACCAGTAGTCTCTTGTTATATGTTGGTTTGAAAACTTGGTAGAGGCAATTTAGTCGATTTTGATTCTTGCCGATAGCTCCATTTAATCTCAGCTCTTAATTTAGATATATCAAAAGCTTTTGGAGACTAAAAAAAATATATACATTATTTTTTAAAATTAACTTTATAGCATAAAAATTATTGCTGGGAAAACGAATTAAAAAAAAAAAAAATGCATGGCACAAAATTACTGCTAGTCGGCTTCTCCGATCTGTTTGCAAAAAACCTATACAGCTCCAAAGACATTCGACTGCAGCTGCATTCACACAAATTCCGTATAATCTGCAAGCCACTTTTCCTAACTCTTTTGTTATAGGGCCCACAAATTCCCAATATTTCCAAATATCATTAAATTGATTATATGTATTGTCATCAAAGGGGTAATCCTTCATTGCAAAATTGTTAAACTCACTCAGAATGCATGTGGGATTTTCTCCAGTCCAAGCTTTATAGTAGTAAATTAAATATTTGCCTAAGATTGCATAATTGATCGTTAATCTATTTCTAAAATAGATCATGCGGTATTTTTGATATAGCAAGCATGATAAAACTAATAAGGGTTGTTCCCAGCTGTTCCATCTCTTTTCTAATCAAGTTAAAACTTTTTCTGCTAACTGTTGGTTAGTATTATTATTCCAAAGTTGAACCAAGTATGCAAAGCCGTGTATGACATGGATTAACCTTGCGTTATCACATTGTAAAATATTTAATATTTTACAGTAAGGATACAGAATTTCTGTGATTGTTGCCAAGTTTGTTCAAAATGTTCCTGAGTCAATGATTTCAAAGATTTCACGGTTAATTGTTGGATTTTCTTCAACTCGCCGCTGAGTTTGGGTAAATGGTGGTTGATAATTAAGAGCGACAATTTAAAGAAATATAAATAATTTTATAATAAAATTAAAAAAAAAACATTCAAACACCTTCAATGCTTGCTAACTTCGTAAAAGAGTAATTGCTACAGTATAATAACTGTTCCATCTGGTTTTTCCTGGAACTGCTATACCATAATATTTCTTGTAAGTTAATTTTTGTTGATCGCGCAACTTCGCAATAAAATATTTATTATTCACGTTCCTAAAAAATGTGGCTAGTCGAATTGCCTAATTCATAGTTGTTTTCAATTCGGTTGATTCCTTGAAAAACTCGCCAACGCTTAAATTAAGCTAGTGAGCAAAACATGGTAGAAATACAATATTCCTTTTGGTGAGTCTTAGTCTTCGTCTAATATATATATTTTTTTTTAAAAAAAAAAATATTAAAGCATTCACTTCTTTTAAGAAGAAAATCTCAGCCCGATTACTTTACAATAACGAGAATGACTTGTACTATTAAAAAAATTGAGTTAGCGAATTATTAAATATATTATTTTAATATTTATAGTACATGCCACCCTGGTTATATCGACATTCTCCAAAAAAATTGCCTGATATACATATCAGTTTAACCAAAGGCATTTTCATATTAAGTATTCAGCTCAAAAATTTAAAAAACACCGCTATAACCAGATGTCGTTATTACAGATGTCAATATGAAACTTATTATTGTATCAGCTATTTAAGATAAAAAAAATACCCGTAATTGATCTGTTAATCTTTAACCAAAATGACGTATATATAATTATAAGGCATTGGGGGTTTCAAAGTTAACAAACAGGATATTTTCAATAGTATAAATCAGAAAAATAAAATAAGATTCTTTGATTTTAACTTTGAAACCCTCTATTACTCATGAATTGAATAACTAGTATATTTATCTGGCCAAAATAGGTTGGTAGCATTTAGCATTAACTACTATATATTTTACAAATCGTGTGAAGTATGAGATTGTGCCCAATTGAGTTTAGCTTGATAATAGGAGGTTTCATAATTAAAAATTAGAGAATCTTATTTTATTTTTCTGATTTATAATTCAACATAGTAAATATACTATTTAAAAAATCCTACTTATTTTCAAAATACGTCACTTATTTGTTAATTATGAAACCTTCTAATGGCTCAAATACTAAATATATGCTATCATCGTGCTTATCAGTGCAAGGTGTTAATTAGCATATTTTTTAACTTGGATGTCCGTCGTGATTTTCATATTGGGGGGTTTCATAATTATATAGATTTTTTAAATAGTATTTTTACTTTGTTGAATTATAAATCGGAAAAATAGAATAAGATTCTTTAATTTTAAATTATAAAACCCCCTATTATCGATCAAATATTTAACTACTGATTGTCAAATAAAAATTTATTCTGCATAAAATATAAATCATATGATGTAATTGCACTTAGTAGTTTGAGAAATTGAACCTTTTAATTTTTAATAAATTTGAAACATTTCAATAAAGGTCCAATTTCACAAACCTATGATAATGCTTTTATATCAATGCAATTTTAACTTAAAAAAAATTTTAAAATATCACATACCCTGCAGCCACGTATGGGCCTGTGCTATCAGTAACAACAGCAGAAACCTTTATTTCCATACTTTGCAACTCATGAATCATTTCTTCCATTTTTTTCATTACTTCAATGTGGGTTTCCCTTTTCAAGCTAATATCGGTTGCCTTCCATGCATGTGGTTTTCCATTCGAAGTAATGACCATTACGCCTAACAATTGCTCAGCTTTAACATTTGTCCAACTATCAAACGTTAACGTTATGCCAACTTCATCCTGACACAGTTCTTCATTCATTATTTTATCTTTTCAGATACAGCTGCTTTTAAAACTCACCCATCAAGAATTCAACGGTCTGGAAGTTTAAGATGAGGATTCAAAAACTGAAAGAGTTCTTTTGTCTCTGGATTGTTAACCCAATGAAAAGCAATCCCACAAGATATCGTTAGCCTCAATAAAAGAATCTCAAACTTTTCGTTATCTTGTTGTGACAATGGTCAAACCGTGTAGTTGTCAAGAGGGCCATAAGAAGAAGAACGTACAATGACTTTTCGTGTCGAAGAAGACTTCGAGGAGTTGGATACGGTATCGTAAGGGAAAGCTAAAAAAAAAATCTATATTAGTTTTATAAATAAATAAATAAATAATAAAATAATCTTTTTTACCAGGCCGTTTTCATTTGAAATTCCTTTACTATTGGATAGTGCAAAAATTTCTTCTTTTTCTTCTGGTGTTGTTTTGTCCGCGAAATGTGTACATTTTTTAAATGCTGGATAATTCTATCTGTTTTGTTAGGAAAGCTATTTTTTGCCTTCGTTTTCACCCAATACTTCAACGCATACTTTGCAATAAACTTTAATGTTACTTTTACTATATCTTTTTTTAGATTTAATAATATGGTTTTCCAATAAGAGTGGTAATGGCATGTCGATTGAGAATTAATGTGCATCATTGAAATTTAATGCCAAATATTTATACCCAATTCTTCAGGTAAGACTTACATCTATAATACAATATTTGGCTTATTTATTCAATGAATATAAGTAAATTTCTCATATTCAAAAAAAACCTGATCTTAATAAGAGAATAATACTAAGTAGACAAAGAAAAATGCAAAAGCTAACATTTGTTATTCTTTATTCTTTTTTTTTGTTAAAAATTCAGATACACTGATGCCTTAAAATACTATATATTTCTATTTATAGTTTTTTCTCTACCTAACTATAGCATGAGCGACGTCCTCAAGACGACTTTCCCTAAGACCCGTTTGTTAATACATATTGATTTACGCGTCTATAATTCGCAGTCAAAATAGGTACAGTTATAATAATAAAAATGCAAAAGTATCAATTTCTATCTAATAAATACAATTAACTGGCATAGCTCATTGTTCAGTAATAGTGAATATATAATTTAAATGGATAGAAGCATTCATAAATTCGGAATAGATTTCAAAACTTGCAATAAGTAGGAATTTAATATTTAGATCGACTTTTATACATTTTAAAGGTAAGCATATTGATATATAATCCATTATACTGTCCAGAATTCTGTGTTATGCAGTGCATTTACCGAATTCACTAATTTGCAGTATATGCAGCTAAGTAGTATAGTTTCATTGGTCTAATGATTTTGGATTGCAGAATTTGAGGCGTAGCTTATTGTTAGCCCAAAATATTGTCTAAGCAATATTAGTAATGGTATGTAGCCGGATTAGCTATAAATTCCTATACAATAATGTTGGAAAATAACAGCCATTGTTTCTTTACAGCTGCTGTTTTCATAAATTCTGGAACATTTGGTAAAAAGTTGACAAACCCGATTCAATAAGTTTGTGATGCGATAATGAATCAAAACCTATTGTTGAATCAGCAAATATTCGGTCAGTTAATTTTTTGCCAGATGTCCCAGAATTTATAAAAACAGCTATAATATAGTAAGTAATATAAGTAAAAAATTTTGACATAAGCAAAAACGCAACCTGATTAACAATTGTGTAAAACGTAATATGTATTATTACCTTGCTTATCTCTAATCAAATTACAGCTGTTTTCATAAATTCTGGGACATCTGGCAAACAATTGATTGACCAAATATTTTAAGTTTGTGATTTCAATAATCAAATCAAAACTTCATTAGTCAATTTCTTGCCAGATGTCCCAGAATTTATGAAAACTCAGTATATTCGGTATGTAGATAACACCCATTCATTTAAATTAGAATGCTTACGCCTTACTTTATTTTTAATTGAATTTTATGCTTGCTGTAAGATGCATTCTTTCACTTTCTAGTTATGTTTCAAGATAAATTCTCTGTATTAATTTATTGACTAAATTTTGCTTTTTTTTTTATTAAAGTACTAATAGTTCGAATACATTATAAAATTTTGTTTAAAAACCTTCGTAAGAATATAAGTGATGATGGATCAGGTACTTTGTTTAACAAATTTTCAGAAGGCCGTTTGGTAATTAAATAGAGGGGGTTTTCAAAGTTAAAATGTGGGAATCTAATTTACGTTGAAATTGATAAATAAATAATGTTTGAACACATCCATTAGCTAACTTTTGAGTTTCCATATATCTTTTTGTAAGTACTCAACAACCATTTGCTATTTTAGCATTCCATTAACTATCCTTACAACGTTTGTTTACAAATTAAACCATTTGAACAAACCCTGCATTTTTTACTAGACTTCCCACCAACCAGAGCACCAACTACTGCTTTTCCATCGACAATATCTAGATTTTTTGGATTTTCTGTAAGCATGACCATCGTAAGTTTTGTTCTTTGGTTGTTTGTTTAAATGCTATGTTCTCTTTAGAAGCATTATTGAATTATTGACAATTTAAAAATAACCGAATATTTTAGAAGAAAATAAAATGCTTTGGAAATTTGGACATAAGTAATATACAACATTGATAGTTACTGTACATAGTATAGTGGTGATTGGACTCATCAATTCGGTATGCTTCGGATCGTGTAATCTTTAACTCGCGAGTCAAAATATATTATATATTTAATAAGATTTGTAAACCTTCTTTTACCTATCAGAATATGAAATATATTCGTCTTTGTAAATAGTAATTTAGCTTTTAAAACAAAAATTAGTTCGAATAAAATAATTAAACTTAACTTTTATTTCTGATCTATATTTCATCGTTGCTTCAACTTCTTGTTGCGGAAATTTATTTGGCCCAACATATTTAAATACTTCTCTATTTGTTAGTTTGTTTAATTAAAGGAAACTAAGTTTTTAATATAGAAACAGCCGAAATACTTCCCTTGCATAAATTTGCCTACACGATTAGTATCTGCGTTTAGCAGTGAATATAAAAACAGTTAATGGTAAAAATTATTTATTTTGTACTACAGTACAATCTTATAAATTTTTTTAATTACAAACTCGGACATCGGACAATGTCCGTGTCTGAATATGTCCATGTCTGACAAATATTGCGCGGACAATGTCCGGTGACAATCTATTTACTCAGACATAATTCGGACACGGACATCGGACAATGTCCGAAATTGTCCGAGTCCGCCCAAAATCGCTCGGACTATGTCCAGTGACAACACTGCCTGTTGCGATATGTCTTAGATATTTAATAAACATGCATTTGTCATCGGTATGTTGATCATCACATGATTACAGGGGTGTAGCAATATCAAAAAAGGGTGTGGAAATATCAATTTCCAATAATTAAACTCAATTATCTCAAAATAAATTATATATAAAAAAAGGCTATTTTAATATATAACACCCTATATAATTGCTAATCTCTATTTGCCTATTCTTGAAATATGTTCAAATTGCATATCTAATTCTATACTTTATTTATTATATCTTTATAACAATACATGCATTTTTTGTAATCAGAATTCTTTATAATTAGCTATTTTTGCTTTATTTATAGCAACTTTGATATAAATATAAATAATTCTTATGCTTACTAATAATTAATATGAATAAAGTTTCATAAGCTTGAGCAGCTTATTAGATCAAGTATTTTTAGTAAAAATATTAGTAAAACGAAATAATTATTTTTATACCACAATTTAAAAAAAAATTATAGTTAAATTTTTAGCTTATTTCAAAATTTGGATTAATTAAAATTTATTATACTCATATACTAAACATAAATAAATAAATTAAATTGTAAATATTTACAATATTGAATAATTTATTTTAAATATTTGGGTTAATAGATAGTATTTATAAATATAAGCTAAATTAATATAATTAAATAATAATTAAATAGCAAATACCAAGTTAAATTAATACAAACAAAAGTACTATAAACTGCTACATACAAGACTTATCCAGATATCTGATCTCCTATGTACTATACCTAGGTTTGTAACATGGAATAAAGCTCTAGTAAAATATAAGATACCAGAGTATATAAATAGGAAAAAACCAATAAAATATAATAAATCCTTAATTATTAGACCCACACTTATACAAGAGACCCATGGGTCCAATTATTGGTTTTAAAAATTGGTAAAATGAATTAGACCCAGATTTTGTATATAGCAGTTTATAGTAAATAGTAAATATTTATTGGACTGCTTATTCAAAAAATAAATTTTTTTATATTTATAAGCTAAATTAATGTGAACGAAATTAAATAGTAAATATTCATAAACTTGGATGCCTTATTTTAAATATTTAGATTAATAAATATTCTTCATACTTACATGCTAAATTAATGCAATTAAATATAATAAAATAGTAAATACAGTATTTACAAACTTAAATACTTACAAAACAAAATTAATACAAATATGAATAAAATTAAGTAGTAAATATTTATAGCATGGACTTGCTTGTTTCAATAAGTATTCTTAATGATCATGAGTTAAATAAATATGAATAAAATAAAATTAAATAGTAAATATTCATAAACTCGAATTCCTTATTTGATACTTAGATTAATAATTGTTTCTATACTTATATACTAAATTATTGCAAATAAAATAAATTTAATAGCGAATTTGGATTTATAAATGCTTAGATTAAATATTCTTTATGCTTATGCACCAAATGATCATGAATAAATAGTAAAAATTTATGAACTTGAGTATTTTATTTTAAATGCTTAAATAAATTTTCATCATACTTATATTTCAAATTAGTGTTTTGACCTGGGTGACTGCCACCTGGGTCACCCGCGGGTGGACGGGTGACTCTTGGGTCGAGTATCTGGCAACCCAGTTAGAAACGGGTAGGTCAACCTGCGGGTCAACCCGTGATCAACCCACAGGTCAACCCGTGGGTCAACCTGCGAAAGTTAAAAAAATTTAATATTTAAAGTCCAAGATAAATACTTCCAGATATCTTTACAACATAAATAAAACATATCTTTATTAATTTAGATAATTTGTTAACTTATTGTATGGGTCTTATGTGACAACTCGTGCTTTTTTCATTTACTTATTGGCAAGGGATTGTTATGTCAGACACCGTGCAATAAGATAGTTATTATATGTGTATGTTGAATAACCCGGTACATACACAGGTTCATATTTAAATCCCATGTCTTCGACATGGAATATGAACCCATGTGTAACTGGATTATTCACTACAACCCATACAATAACTATTATTAATCTACTATCAGTATTAACGAAATTATTAGAATTTCTTATACTGTACAATATCTTATATTCAACTATATATCGAATTTAGAACCTAAATGTCTTGTACAATCTCTTTTTACACACCACTATTTTATCAAAAAATCTTTTTACATTGGTATACACGCAAATACATTTTAGTCTCTCTTCGCATTTAAATTTTTATACCCAAAAAACAAAGCTTGAAATAATTAGCTATACATACTATTATATATATAATTTTTATATCATTTTTTTGAAACATTTGTATAATGTATACAACAAAAATTATACAAATTAACATTGTTTACTCACGTTATCTTTGCTA
>QKWP01001116.1:0-24158 GCA_003550325.1 Gigaspora rosea
CTAATCTGATCTTGTAGTACAGAATTTGAATATCATCAAACTATTTCGAACTATTTCGAAAAATTAGTCTAATGTGTGATCCAGGTTACAGATCTACTGATCCAGCTTGGTTTCCTAGTCCTAAAATATTTTGAAAGAGTTTGAAATATTTCGTAACATATTTCGAAATATTTCGAAATTACTTTCGTAATATTTCGAAAATTTGATATTTCGAAATATTTCGAAATATATTATGTAATATTTTGCTTATATTACAGTTCATAAGATCTTATGTTAAGATTACGCTATTATAAATTTGCTGATGTAATTTATTAATTATTAAAACTTGGAACATAATTGGAATACTTGGGATATTAAAACGTTAGAACATGGCAATAAAAGGCTAGAACAATGAAAATGTACAACACTGCTTTAAAGGCATATATCTATATTCATATTCAGCTAGCATATGCCAACAATAGCAACATGATTTTCGTAAAAGAAAATGATACTTGGGCTACTAAAAGATGGTTTATTGCTAGGTTTAGGCCACAGATAAGTATTTAGGTTTACTTAGATATATATCTGAGGTTTTATTCTTAGTATTAGATTTAAAAAAAAATGAAATTTCTTTCAGTATTGTAAAAAGTTTCTATTAAATTTAATAAAGATAAAAGTAAGGTTTCACCTTAACATTTAAAAAAAAAAAAAAAAAAAGTTGGTTTATTGCTAAGCTAAAACGACCACTTCCAAATAAGAATATTGCAGGCCACAGTTTTTATGCAAGCAGTACTACTGAACTAGTTACACATAGCATACAGTTAATACTAATTCAAAAAATTGGTCAATAGAACTCCGATCTTTCTATCAATATTTCTGTAGCCATCTAACAACCATTGCTTTTATTCTTACAAAAGCATACTCTAATTGATCTGCAAAACAAACTTGAAATATAGAACAGACCAATCAGTGCCACTTATAAAAAAAAAACATCAACATCAAAATAATAATGTCACAATCATAAAGATGTACCAAAACAAAAACGCATCCATATCTTAGCAAAAAAACAAAACCAACAAAATACACAACAAAACAAATATATACACATAGAAAAAAAACAAACAAAACAAAACACAATAAAATAACTAGCAAAATGCAAACAAACCAAAACTCAAAATCAGATACTAAAAGGCAACCATCTACTAAAAACAGAAGGTGCAAACTGTAAAAAAAGTTAGATGATTTTTGGTACCACTTGATAGCAAAGTACAGGGTGGCCTAATATAGTAATTAATTGAATGAATTATTTAATATTGATATATTCATTTTTTTTAGTAATATTCTAAATAAAGTTGGATTAACAAATAATTATACAAGTATTTATTCATTGAGTTTTTAATTTAATCAATCATTAAGTATCAGTTAAACTAACATAATCAAAAACCTGGAATTTAACTTTATATTGAATAATATTGCATATTCTATTAATGTTTCTTGTAGAATTTTCTTTTATAACAAAAAGAACAAATCTAATTGTATTAATTAGTTAGAAATAAAATACAATATAATAGCTTCTGTAAAAAAAATTTAAAAAAACTCTTTCCCGTACATCTGTAAATCCTAAGTAAACAAAAACAGTATAGTAGGAAAAGAGGAAAATAGTAACCAAAACGTATTAAATATATAATTTTATTAACTAAATAATTAATTAATTAACTACAACCAAGAAGAACTCAAAGCCAGTGAACAAATTGAGTAAGAAGAGGAAGGGAACAAATATAACTAAAGGGTCTCTAACAACAATCAACGGAAAAGAGGGCCTTTGGCCCTTTCAAGTTTTTGAACTCGATATGGATCCAGATGAGGAGTTTGAGGCAGTTCAGAAAAGTTGTAATGAAAGACTAAACAACCATAGTGAAGGAAACGGTGTAAAGAAATTAAAGAGTACTCACAGAGAAATAGAAGTTGTTAGTATGGAAAACACAAAAATGGACTCAAACATGCAAATTGATGAAATGACATCATCGTCACAACAAACGACATCAGTAACTCAGCCGACAACAACAAACGACCAAATCCGGGATATGACGTCATCAGGTTTTCAATTGATCACAACAAACGACCAAATCGAGAGTAATACGTCATCAATAATTAATGTTCTGGAATCATCGACAGGAAAACAACAAACCTTGTCACGTGATGAGGTCATTAGCGATAACGAAGGAATAGTTAACAATATGGAGGTAGAAGAGGAAACACAACAAAAAGGAACTGCTACAGAAATGGTAGATAAAATTCAGAACGAAAAGAAACAACAACCACTCTTATATAGTGCGGTAGTAACAGGAAGAAAGAACTTGGATAAGCAGCAATTAGAAGAAAGACGAAAAAAAAGTAGAGTTTTAAAAAACAAAGTTTGGAGGGCGAAGAGTAAATCGATAAAAGATTCATTTAATTCCAATGAATGGAACATAGACAAGATAATCGAAGCTTTCAAGTCACAAGAGTCAATTGTGAGTTTTGTAAAACACAAGTTGGAAACTAAAACAACAAGTATGGAAATACCACCAGCTATCGGGACCAAGCTAAAATATCAGGATAAGGCTTTTTTTAGATGTTTTACTAATAGACACGAGACTCGTCCGGCACATCAAAATGAATTCATGCATTTACTGGGGAGAGCTACAGATAGATACAAACAAGCATATGGGGCATATGTCATTAACAAGAAAAATAAAGACCAGATCTACGATAAATTGAGAAAGAAATTGGGAATCGATTTTCTGACTAATACTGATTTTATCATCTTGGATGGTTTTGAGATAACGCAATTGATATTTTTCGTGGCGGGTTTTGCAAGATTACAGAATGATTTAAAATTTGAAGAGTTGAGAAAGAGAATAAATGAGTTGAAGAGTGACTTATTGACTCAATTACCAGAGCATTATGATTTGATTCCAAAAGAGATTAGAGAAGCTTTAGAATACACATTACCAATTCGGGACAGAAGATTCACGGGTGAAGTTGTGAGTGGTCTGAGAGGGATATATAAATTTGACCGATTACCGGAGTCCTACATAAAAGATTCAAGAATTCCGATCCCGAGTTATCCAAGCGAACTAAGAGAGGAATTTAAAAAATTTTTTCCTGTAACAGATAGAGCTGATCTAAAGAAGGTTAAGGATTGGAAACAGGATTTAAGAAAGTTCTATATTTTCTCTCAATTACCAGAATCATTTTTTGACTTACCACCAAAGAAATTGGAGTTGCCTTTGACCTATCAGGAGTTGACACCGAGCTTGAGAAGAATGTTTCCGTTCTGCCCTAAAGATAGTGAAGACTTTAAAGAACATGTGAACAAACTGAGAAAAGTCTACGCATTCAAATACCTCCCAAATGACTATATGATTAATAAGAAGAGGTTACCCGAGAATCCAAGGGATTTAAAAATCAATGTTAAGGAGGGTTTCCCGATAAAAAGTAGAACTGAGGCTTTGAATTTTATAAAATCTATTCCGAGTTATTATAGAATACCAAATCCAATGCCGGCGAAATATATAGAGGTAAACTACACACAATTAGAAGACTTACCTGAAGAGTGGGAGGAGGTGAAGAAGGTGAATTTAACGGTCCCGATTACAAGCACGAAAGAGTTAAGAATAGCAGTTCAGGCTCTAAGAGAACACTATTTCTTCCATAAAGTACCAGAAGATTGGATTTGTATTCAAGATGGAGATAATAAAAATGAAGTGGATTCAGAGATAAACGGCTTCCCAAGCGATCTTGAGAAGCTAAATAAAGATTTAAAACAAAAAGAACCAGAGTCCCATTGGTCTTTTCCAATAACCTCACAAGACAAAGTACCTGAAGCGCTGGACTACCTGAGGGAAAAATATCCATTGGGTACTATACCTGAGTGGATCTTTGAAACAGAGGAACTACCTGAACCAAAGTGGGATATATTTGACGAACAACAAATCACAAACGAAGTGGTGGAAGATGTTGAAATGGACAATATTATTAATCATGATGAATAATAATAACAATAATACATTAGAAAACGAGACGCAAGTAAAGATAAAAAAAGAAAAAACAATTAAAAACGAAGAAACGAAAAAAGTTGAAAAAACAAAGATAATAGTAAAGGGAAAAATAGAATTTTTGTCTATTTCAACATTAAATGTACAAGGCTTGAATGTGCCATTAAAGAGACAATTAATTTTTGAGTACTTGAACAAGGAGGGTATAGATATTGTGAGCGTAACAGAGACCAAATTGGCACAAAAGGAAGATTTGAGAAGATCTTTGCTCAATCAGTACTATTATGTATACACGGCGGCAACCCCAGAAGATTTAGGTTTAAAAAGGGAATCGGCAATGGGAACTGCATTACTCATCAAACCTTATCTTAGACATTACATACACGACATTGAAAGCTATTTGGGAACAGCGATTATGATAGATTTCTTCCTACCTGGAAACTTGAGAACAAGAATAATATCGCTATACCTACCATCAGACAAAATAGAAATATCCCTTAAAACACAAGATAAAATAAAGAAATGGATTTCAGACGCTAACAAGAGAAACATGAAGATAATAGTAATGGGAGATTTCAATAATAACATGGCAAGAGCAGATAGTAAAAGAAAAACACCGATTTTTAAGACTATGAGTACGAGTAGGATGTTAAGCTTATTAGAAGTAAACAAAATTCAGGATTATACATGGAAAAGAGATCAAATGGAGTCACAGATTGATGATATATGGACATCGGAGGAGATAGTTGTAGATACGTCCTATCCGATAATAGAAGAAGTGGAGCCTTCGGGAAGCGACCATAGAATGATAAAAGTACAATGGAAGCTAAAGAGGAAGTTTGAAGCGATAAGAAGAAAGAAGAAAGCCAGAAAAGTTTTTAAGTATAGCGAAATGGACGAGGATAAATGGGAGGATTTCAGAACTGAAATAAAACAGAAAATTGAAGCATTAGAAATAAAAGAGATAACGGATGAAGCTTCCCTAAATAAAGCTTGGCACAAATTATATATTGCCATAAAACACTCTGCCGAGAAACATATCAAGTGGTTAAAGATACATAATAACTATTTCGGGGCGAGAACAAAGAAGGCATCAGAGCTACATCAAGGATTAGTCAAGATAAATAAACTTATAAGAAATTTGAAAGAAATAAAATCACATTCTCCACTTTCTTATGAAGAAGTAACAAAAAGGTTTAACAAGAAGATATGTTCTCTGACAACGAAGTTGGGAATAGAAATTATCAATATTAAAGAACAAGATCTCTGGAGCGAAAATATTAAACAATTAATAGAAAGTATGATAGAGTTGAGGAAATCCATACACGTAACAAGACAAATAGAAAACAATAGCGAAATAAGAGAAGAAATTAGCCTGGCAGTAGAAAGAAGGCAAAACAACTTCCAAACTAATACTAAAAGAATGATAGATAGCATCTTAAAAAGGAAAAGAAACAGAGTCACATTTGACAATATAATAAAAGCAGATGAAGTGATCACTGACGAGAAAGGAATTAAAGAAGAAGTCGTAAAACATTTTAAAAATTGGACTAAACGTAACCCAACAGATGAAGAACACTGGAAATTGTGGGAAAAGGAATACGATTCGGTTTCATCTATCGCACAAGAAGATTACGAAGGATTAATCAAGACAATAGAGTTCGAAGAACTAGAGAATCTAATAAGTGAAGCACCAAATGGAAAAGCCAATGGAGAATCAGGAATATCGAACGAGATGATTAAGAAATTACCACTAGAAGCTAAAAAGATTTTCCTGGAAATATGTAATTTTTGTTTGGCTAAAGAGATAGTCCCGATTGCGTGGAGGCAAGGAGTGGTATACCCTATCCCAAAGAAGAAAGATTTCGAGGGTGACTTAACACAAACCAGACCAATCACACTGATAGAACACTCAAGAAAAATCTTTACGAAAATACTAACTAAAAGATTGAACAAGATTTTAGGACAGAAGAAAGTACTTAATATAAGGAATAACTCAGCTCTACCAAACACATCAACTACAGGGCCAATTCAATGGTTAACGAACATACAAGAATACGCATGGCTAAAGGAGAAGGACTACTGGCTTGTCTCACAGGATATGTCGAAAGCGTATGACTCGGTACACTTGCCACTTCTATGGAAGGCTTTACGAAGAATAAATATACCAGAAAAATTCATAAATTTAACAAAGAATCTAATGGAAAAAAGAAAAAACAAGGTGCTAACGAATTTAGGACAAACCAAAGCATACGAAGTAGAAGATGGCCTAGATCAAGGAGGGACAATGTCCCCGATATTTTGGAGAATATATTACGATCCACTAATAGCAAAAATAGATAGGGATTTCGAGGGATTCTCGATGTCCGTAAAAACACCTACAGGAAGTGAATACAAAACCAGCTTATCAGTAATGGCATATATGGACGATTCACTGTGGATAGCCGAATCAAAAAGCCAACTAGAAGAGATCTTAAAGACTGCATCAAGTTTCTATAAAATGACAGGAATAAAGGTTAATGCGAGCAAATCGATATTCCTAACAAATGCAAGAGGCGATACTCCGATGTTTTTCGAAAACCAAATTTTAGAAAGAAGGCAACAAGATGAACCCTTCAGATACTTAGGATGTTGGTTCAAAGAAAAGAAGAATCAAGACAAGATTAACAAGAAAATAAAGGAAGAAGCGGAAGAAGCTATAGACAGGCTTAATAAAAGCAGAATTACAGAAAAACAATATATATACATAGTTAATAGTGTGATATTGACGAGAATAGCATATAGGTGCCAAAACACATATATTAAAGAATCCATGTGCGAGACCATAGATAAGAAAATCATGAAAGGGGTAAAGCAAAAAGCAAGAATTGTAAGAACAGCACCTAACACTTTATTATGGCACTACAACATATATGGTATGAATAAGACGAAAGATATACAACGTTTACAACACGTGAATCAACTATGGAAAGATATGAATAATACGAATTGGGATGAGACACCAGCTTTTATTATCCTACAAGAGCTACAAAACGCGGCAAACACGAACACTTCTATACTGGAAGAGGAACCAGTCTTTCCTAAAGAAGTTAATTTCTCTAGAACCGCAGCAATAATAAAAGAAATGCATGAAACGGAAATAAAACTGGTGAACGAACGCAAAGTATGGCCACAACCACTAAAGGAAAAAGGAACATCAATTAATTATATCCTAAAAAAGATGGAGAAAAAGAATGACATCAAAACAAGCATGAACAAGCACGGTTTAAAATATATAGAACAATTATTAGATGGAGAGTGCAAAAATTTTGTAACATGGAAAGGACTAGCGCACAATCTGGGAAAAATAATAAAGGGTAGAAAACCGAGATGGTTTGAAGCAATATGTACACTAATCACAAATAATGAAAATCCATCACTGAAACTAATAGTTCCAAACCCGTTTACAATAAGGTGCATAACCAACGAAAGTTGGAAGGAGAATAAATGGGTAACTAATAGTGTAGGACTGATAGGAAAAGTAAGAAAGATAGAAGAAAACTTGGCAACTTTGAGGCATTGGTATAGTGAAGAAAATCAAATAACAAGAGCATGTAATGGTTGCGATGAGCATATATCAACTAGAACAAATGCGGGAATAATAAAAATACATACAAGGTTCTTATCAGGAATAATAGTAAACGGTAAAAAAGAAATATACAGTAACATTCAAGATATAACGAGAACCTTTAGAATAAAGAAAGAAGAAACAAGTATAATACCGAGAGAACCTTTTATAGGAAAAAAACTATTAACTTCCTGGAATTTGAAAAAAATTTTCACGAACATCGAAGATGAATTATGGAAAAAGATTGAAAATTTCGGTCTAGGGAAAGAAGAAGAATATGAAATCGTGGAGGGAAAGAAGAGTGAGGATAAAACTGAAGGTATAGCGATACTGATACAAATGAAATCCATGCAGGAAACGATTGAGTTGAAGGTAGAAAGCTGGCCCACGAAGTTAAAGACGGCTTTAACTGGAATAGCATTAGCGATGGTACTAAGTAAAGACAAAGAAGAAGTCAAGATCAAAACCAATATAAAGGGCCTTAAAGAAGAGGTAGAAAGAAAAGTTATACGAGCAGAAGAAAATTTTAAGTTGAAAGAAAATTTAGACCAATTTACGGAAATAATAAGAAGAATCATGAAAATGAAAAGATCGAGAATTACCATCGTATACGAAGAGAAAATAAGCAAAAACAAGACAACAAGGAAATGGATAACGGATATCGTAGGAGAAAAGATTACAACAAATATATATCTGATAAAATTCGAGGGGAAACCTGTTTATTGGAATTTGAGAAGATTTATGAAACAATTAATTAAGGGAAAAATAATTTCGGAATGGAGTAGTCAAAACAGAATCGAAAATTTAAAAAAGAAGACAGAAATAGATTGGAAAAAGACATACAATAGCTTAAATATTGAGAGTAGACCACAAGCAAGATATACTTCAACTAAAGCCTCAATAATGAAATCTTTTAAGGTAAAAATGATGATAAATGAACTTTCAATGCTACTAAATATGTATTATAGGGATACCAAGAAAGAGAAAGACCCAATGTGTCCAAGATGCAAAAAGGAGTATGAAAACCAAACACACTGGATATGATGTCAAGAAAACACATATACAATGAAACAGGCGATTACTGAAGTTTACGAAGAATCTAAAGAAGGGAAGAAAGTACCAGAAAAAACGCGAAAAGAAGAAACAAAAAAATACATAGAATGGTTAAAGAAAACAGAAGTCCCTCTGTGTATTATTCTGAAAGAAAACATCATACCTGGAAGTCAAAATGGAAAGAGGAATCACAAAAAAGATTTTACGAACGTCCTAATAGAAAAAATCTACGAAAAAATATGGATACCCAGCAGAGAAGCAATTAACAACTCTGAAGAAGGAAAAGACAGGAACGTTATAAAAAACAATATACCAACGGAACCAATACACAGAAAAGAAACGAGTGGAAACGCTCTGAGAAAATACACGAAATGGAAAAAACTTTTCATAGATAACAACGTGAAGGTTGATACAATTGAAGACTTCGACTGAGTAGGTCCAAAACCTGTTTTGGCAAAGCTCAGGTTGGGAGTAAATTAGCTCTAGTCTCTTTTTCCTTAATATAGTAATTGTAAAAACATGTATTATGAATTTATAAATTATTAAAAAAATGGAAGAGGGAATGGACCTCGCTTTTAAAAAAAAAAAAAAAAAATTAGTTAGAAATAAAATAGAGAACTCTCAATTTTTACAAAAGAGTTTGATTAGCAAATGATAGTCTATCCAGCCATATTATATAATATACAACCAATTACATTCAACTGATTAACAAAAACAATAACAAATATGTAATCAACTTATATTGCTGTATTGATATTAAATATAATATATATGTATATATTAAATATTGGCTTTAGAAAAAATGAAATTTCTTTCAGTATTGTAAAAAGTTTCTATTAAATTTAATAAAGATAAAAGCAAGGTCTCACCTTTAATATTTAAAAAAAAAATATTGGCTTTAGATATACAATACTATATATTTATTTGGTATTTTAGCTTGTGAAGAACCAATATAAGTCTAATATAAAAGAGGCTGCTATTGATAGTTCTAAAAAAAAATAAAAATTAAAAATATATAATAAAAAGAGTTGGGTTGGACTAGTTAATCATCACAATAATATTAGTAATGAAGGTTATTTTTCTCTTCACTATTGCTTGCCTTGTAAAGGCTGGCTCTATCGAGCTTAACCTAACCAATTTGACCAATTTGACCAGTCTGGTCCAAGAGTTTTAATACTAGTTAAATTGGTCAAATAATATATATATATATATATACCGGTAATGTATTTATATCAACTAATTAAATTTAACTATTTAGTTAATTTATAATTTGATTTATTTAAACCTTTTTAGTTTGTATATAAAGAGTATTTATTAATTCACAATAAACTATTCAAGTTTATTAAAGAATTATTATACAACAAATTAAAACCTAAATTATAAAATAGGAAACATGCTATAATCATTATATGAGAGTGAAATTTGTTTTTATATAATAAAAAACATAATAAAATGCAGATTTCACCCTAACCTAATTTACAAAGCAGATTTTACTATTTCACAACTCAGGTTTTGCTCTGTTCTATTATTATTTATTTTATAGCAATAAATTTGTTATTAGTTATAATATAAATATGGATAAATTTATTAAAACTTTACAGAAACTATCTAATTTTTATTCATTAAGTTATTATAAGGGTGGCGACAGATATTACGTAATATTTTAAAGGAGGGGGAAGGGTCTCTGAAATCTTATATTAAATATAGAAGTTCATAATAGCCAATCAAATTTCTCTTATGTAGGGAGAGGGGGTAAGAGCATAGTAAAATTATATTACGTAATATATGTCACTACCCTAATCTTAAAGATTATTAATAAAATTATTAAAATTATATCTTATAATAACTTATAATACTTATAATAAATTTTTTATAATAACCTTATAATAATCTAATCTTATAATAATCTTAAAATAATCTTAAAATAATCTTAAATAATCTTATAATAATCATAAAATAATTTTAAAATAATCTTATAATTATCTTAAAAAAATTTTATTATAATAAAATCTTAAAACATCTTAAAATAATCTTATTAAACAATAATTATATGATTATTTTATAATAATTTATAATTGTTAAACTATAATGATAATACAAGATTGTTAAAATGCACCACTGGTGTTCAACACCAGTATTAAGATCAATATCAAAAAAATAAACAAAAAAANTAACATGGTTCATCTGGTATTTCCTGACGTAGAAAATGATCGAACTCAAATTATGAGCAGAGTCGAGAAATTTTCAACACAAATTTATATGTAAAATCATTTAAATTAAATTTATTTAAAAGTATACATACAAATTTTTTTTAAATTTTAAATATACTGTATATTCTTTGGCAAGATTGTTAAAACGCACCACTGGTGTTCAACACCAGTATTAAGATCAATATCAAAAAAATAAACAAAAAAAAATAAATAAAAATTAAAACTAATAAATGTTAAGTTAGAGTTAATAGTTAGGGTTAGGGTGAGGCATAGTATATAGTAAAATTTCACAAGGGGAGGTTTTTTTTTTAAAAAAAAGGTGGTTTTATAGATAAAATTTTGAGTTAGAAGAGATTTTTTTAAAAAAAACCAAAACAACAAAAATTTTATGTTACACCTGATCTTTACATTATACTGTATTTAAAAAATTTGATTGGTAAAAATTATTGTGGTATTGAACACTAGTGGTGCGTTTTAGTAATCTTGTAATAACATTATTTTTAGATATTAAATCTTAAAATAATCTTTTATTTATAAAATTTTGTAAAGAAGTTAAAATATTTATATATACATATACTTGCTAGAAAAACATGAACAAATTTCAAATTCAAAAAATACAATTGCTATTTGTAAAAGATTAAATCAAAAAAGTAGTCTTATAATTTTCAAATATATTATCTATAACAATAAGAATATTTACTATTTGTTTAAACAAAAATTATTAATAAAGTTTTTGAGAAATTAATTTGGGTTGTATTGGGATTTGGGCATAGACAAATCCCAAACTATAGTAATTTGGGATTTTGTCAACATGTAAGGTAAAGGTACCTAATTTTGGGGATTACCCTAATTCTGTGGATTATAATATTTTGTGATATCTTATGCTTTGATGATCCAATTTGAATAATTTTGGTATCATTTAAATTGTCTCACTGAGTTGATTCTAATGGTACCAAAATTAGCCAAATTAGATCACAATATCCTAAAATAAGATATATTTATTATTTTTTGAGATCAAATATATTTTCATAGAATTGTGTATCTCATAATCCTGTGATCCAATTTGGATGATTTTGGTATCATTCTAATTGTCACTGAGATAAATCTAATAGTGCTAGAATCCAGAGATATAAGGTGTTTTCTGTGATCAAATCTATTTTCATGAATTGTATATCTCATGACTCTGTGACCCAATTTGGATGATTTAGGTATCATTCAAATTGTCTTAGTGAGATGGTACCAAAATTGTCCAAATCGAATCACAGAGTCCCAAGATATATAGTAAATGGTAATAAAATTGATTTTTTGTTCATACTTTACATTTAAGTGGCCAAGTCTATTAATAAAATCTGTCCAATTTCTGTAAAAAATTTTATATTATATATAATTTAGTGTAACAAACATATTACTTAGCAAACTTTGTTTATTTTACTTAATAACAAAAAATTATGTCTATTATATATCCACGGAATTAGGACCGTGGCTTTTAAATTTTCATAAATTATACGGGTTGTAAATACTATTTATTCCCCGAGACGGTGGGAATAATGAAATATTTCCCCAGTGGCATATGTGGGGAGCTTTGCGCCCCATAAGTGCGCCACTGGGGGAATATTTTAATTATTTCCCCGGCACGGTGGAATAAATGAGTTATTCAACGTTTCATATGACGACATGACAGGGACTCGTGTTATTAATTATTTTTATCATTTTCTTTGTCTCCCTTTACATTTTTAACCTTTCAGGGAAATAACAAATGCCTGTTATCACCCCGGCTTTATTTGTTATCACCCGTGGAAACAACAAATAAGAAAAAAAAAAGAAAAAAATTCATGATAAAAATTATGATTAATAACACGTAAATGCGATCATAATGAGACGAGGAATAACTTTTATTATTAAAAAAAATTTTTAGTATATAAAATATAAAAAGATTTTACAGTTAAATAATAAATTGATTATATATTTTATATATTAAATTTTACAAATAAATACAATCTTTTGAAGAACTTTTATATGTGACAAAAAAAAATCCACGGAATTATGTATTATATATATACATATTTAATAAATAACTAAACTATTTGATCGATTTGACCAGACCAGTTTGACCAAAGGCCTTTTGACCATTGACCAGCAAATTTTTGGTTGACCAGTAATTTAGTCAACACTGGTGGTGAGTCTAGAAAACGATCCTGGGTTAATAGTATTTTGATTCGGTCATAATAACTAATAAAGATGGCAAAGAATTTCAAGATAGATCTTTACAAACGGTATTTTTCAAATTTAAGTGAAATGGCACGAAAATTTCTTGCAATTTCTGCAACAAGCACATTAAGTGAACGCTTATTTTCGGATGCAGTTTATTATGAAGATAATTGATTTCTTTATTCCTGATTGTCCGAAGCAAAGCGAGGACCGAAAGAACCAATAGAATTTGAGCAATGATGGGCCCGTGATGATCATCAATCAGTGTAACTCGCACATAAAGAATTTCATTTTTTTTGCTTCGGACTTGGTTTCCTAGTATATGGTTCTTATAAATGAATCATTCAATTATTATTATAGCATTTAACTATCATTCGAATATTCGGTCAAATTTCTAATTTTGAAATTCTCGGTTAAAAATTTTCCCGGCGAGTTATGCAAAGCAGTGCCTTTTCTGATAATATTAGTTTCAATTATATTTTGTACCGGACATAATATATCTAATTTATTAAGGATTGTGTCCGATACAAAATATAATTAAAAGTCCGAAGGGTCATATTTATACAATTATGTAAGATCTTGCTGGGAAAATGATTCATTGGCATTTTATGAATTTACATTTCAGTCCAACAAATGATCCGATTTAATTGGATCATCGAATTATCTTTATTGTAAAGGGACTTAATGGATTTTTTGCTGAAAACAAAGAATTGTAACCAAGAGGATTTTGAGGCTGGTAAACTTAAAAACTATGAAGAAAAAATGTATGAGTTAGCCGAGGGATTTCAATTATTATGCAGATTATAAATTTCAGTCTATGGTCCATTCTCCTAGCAAAGACCTCATAATATATACTTTTTATATAGACTTTTAAATATTTAAAAGTGGGACATGAACGAGACAGGCCAACAGGAGCTTTAAAAGGAAAATATAATGAAAATAAGATCGATATAACTGTATAAAGTAAACAAACCTGTCTTATGATTACTTATTTATATATCATATACTGATAGAAAGTCAAAACATTTTATTTTAATTGCACCGAATTTGGATAATGATAACCAATCATATGAATTTTTTCCTACGTAAGAAACAAATAAATGTTATGTTTCTAGAAGTTACACCAATTAATGTACAATTTATCGTGTCATTATCGAATTCGCTGGATCTGTTATCGGAAAATTTCTATACATACCGATACGTACTTACATAAACTTGAAAATACCAGAATGATCTACATAGCACCTTTATATATAAACTCCATTTACGAAATTTTTTTTTTCAATTTACTAGTTTTATATTTATGGCGTCGCTCTATCAAGGTAATCCTCTCTGAATTTTAAAGTGATTTATCGTGTCACTTCAAATAACATGTAATTCTATTTATTAATTATTCAATTTTTCACGTTTTACAGAGCAATATTCAATGCCCTTAGGTACGGGCGACATAAGAAATCGTAAACCAAGATATAAAAGTTATGATACTCATCTATATGGTTTAGACGAAAATTTAAAGGAAAAAAAATCTTACAGATCCCTGATAGGATTATCTACAACAGATGCTTATAATCTTATCGGACTTACAATAATCGCTGTCTTTGTAAGATTATATCAAATAAATTATCCTACTTCTGTAGTGTAAGTCATTATTGGCTTTTTGAATTATTTTAAGTCTCCTTTTCCATCATTTTAATTTTGATCTCTCATTCTCATTGATTTTTAAATATTAAATTTAATCGATTTTTCAAATTTATTTATATTAGATTTGATGAAGTTCATTTTGGCGGTTTTGCAGCGTAGGAATTCAATCTTAACATATTATTATTCATTATAAATTTTTCTCCTCATTTTAAAACTCATTATTTTTATTATTATTATTATTTTTATTATTTATTAATCAAATCTTTAGAAAATATCTTAAGGGTAAATTCTTTATGGATGTGCATCCTCCGCTAGCAAAGTTACTCATCACTTTTGCTGGTGTATTGGGTGGTTTCGATGGAACATTTACTTTTAAAGAAATTGGCATGTGAGTTAATGTTTTATGTTTAATTTTATTTGTAAATTTTTTATTTTATATTATTTTTAAATCTCTTTTCTAATTTTAAATTTTAGGGACTATATTGAACCTAAAGTTCCGTACGTGATCATGCGTTTAGTATCAGGAATTTTAGGAGTTTTAGTAATACCAATTGCATATCTAACAATTAAATTAGCGGGATTTTCAACAATTGCCGCGTTTTTAGTCTCAAGTTTAGTAATGTTTGGTGAGCTTAAACAATATTAACTCATAGAAATCCTTTATATATTTGTCTTAATAATATTGTTTTTTTTTTCTTTAAGAGAATGGTTTGATAACTCAAAGTAGACTTATTTTACTTGATTCACCATTGGTAGCTTTCACTGCATTTACAGTATTAATGTGGGTCAAATTTCTAAATCAAGAAAAAAGGTGCATATGTTTAAAGATTGCTGTTAGCAAAGCTTTCTAAATTCGATCATTACACTAAAGATTATTTCATTATTTATAAATTAGACCATTTGAGCTATGGTGGTGGGTTTGGTTGGCAATGACCGGTGTGGGTCTTGGTCTTACAGTTAGGTATGTTCTGAAATTTTCTTTGCATTATAGAGGTTACTAATAGTATTAATAAAACTTAGTAAATTATTGTATATTTAAAAAATTATCAGTGTTAAATGGGTGGGTCTTTTCACAATTGCCTTTATTGGTTTATCAACTATTAGTGGATTATGGAGATTATTAGGTGACTTACGTGTTACTCCAGTACGTGAAATAAAGTTTTGGCTTGTTTTGATCATATTTCAATAAATTTAATAACTCGCTATTTCTCATTAGGCATTATTTCTAAAACACTTTATTGCACGAGCATTGTGTTTGATTATTATTCCTATATCTTTGTACCTGTTTTTCTTTGTGATTCATTTTGCAATATTACCAAACAGTGGGACGGGTGATGGATTTATGAGTTCGGAGTTCCAACAGACATTAAGAGGGCATGGAATGGAGGATATGCCTCTTGGTTATTAATATTATCATATTAATGTACATTTCTAAAGGTTATATTGTCTTTTTTTTCTAATACTATATATAATTTTATTATAGATATTGCATTTGGTTCTTCAGTTGCTATTAAGCATGTAAATACTCAAGGTGGTTATCTACATTCACATCTGCATAATTATCCAACAGGTAGCAAACGTAAGTATTATTTATTTTTCAAAATGAGGTTTGAAGAATTTCACTAATTAAATATTTTAATGTATCCAGAACAACAGATTACTTTATATCCGCATAAAGATGACAATAATTTATGGATTATTCAAAATGAAACTGATCCTGAAGTACCATTTAGTGAAACCGATCCAATTTGGATACACCATAACGATGTAATTCGTCTTAATCATGCTGTAACTAAAAGAAGAATACATAGTCACGATGTTAGACCACCAGTAACGGATGCAGATTACCAAAATGAAGTCAGGTAAGAAATTTTTGAATTGCTCCATGTTATTATTTAAATTACTTATTATGATATTACCTTTTTTTACCTTTTTTTAGTGCTTACGGATACGATGGTTTTCCAGGAGACGCAAATGATTTTTGGCGTGTGGAAATTACTGATTATGATAAATCTGATCCAGAATCTCGCGAACGTCTTCGTACACTTCATACAAAATTCCGCCTTTATCATGTTATTACCGGGTGTTATCTTTATTCTCATAAGGTTAAATTACCTGATTGGGGTTTTGAACAACAAGAAGTCACCTGCGTTAAAAACGGGCATTATCCAAACACTATCTGGTATATAGAATCAAATTCTCATCCGAAACGTACGTTATTACTTTAAATTATTGAAATGTACTTAACGAAATGTTCACAAAGTTCATTAACTCTTTATTAGTACCGGATGATGCCGAGAAGGTCAATTATCGGAAGCCTGGATTTTTAAAAAAATTTTTGGAACTTAATAAAGTTATGTGGTCTACAAATAGTGGACTAACTGATTCTCACCCTTATGATTCTCGCCCTTTATCTTGGATACTTTTAACTCGAGGTATTAATTTTTGGTCCAAAGAACATCGCCAAATTTATTTACTTGGAAACCCACTCATATGGTGGTCTTCTGCTTTTGCAATATTGATCTTTATTATCGCGAAAACGATCACAATTTTAAGGGAAAAGAGAGGTTACAAAGATCATCTGGATGGTGAGATTATCATCATTACATATTAGAGAGTGGTGTATTGTGATCAATTGAGCAATATCTTGTAACTGATCAAAATAAAGAAACTTTCATATTGTTTAAATGACAAATTGAATGAAATATAAATTAAATGGCTTGATTCCGATCATTTAACTAGGGAACCTTGCTCAATTCTTCACAATATCCGCATTTATAACAACATTCCACTATTTATGTCAAAAGTGATTAAATTTAGTCATTATCATTTTTTAGGTAAAAAAGAACATTTTGAATCATGGTCTGGATTAATCTTCATGGGATGGTGTTTACATTATCTCCCATTTTTCTTAATGTCTCGACAATTGTTTTTACATCATTATTTCCCTTCATTGTATTTCGCAATTCTTTTAATTGGCATAATATTTGATTTATTTACACACAAACTATCTTCTAGATATAAGTTAATTATCGCAATAATATTTTTAGTGGCAAGTGTGTATGTATTTACAATATTTTCACCAATAATTTATGGTGGTTCATGGACAAAAACAGATTGTCAGAAGGCTAAATGGATAAGTACCTGGGATTTTGAATGCCAAACATATCATGATAACTATGAGGATTATTTAGCTAGCAGGAATATAGTTGTCAAAGAGTCGGATATAGTTGTAGATGGTTCAAATATAGTTGCCAATGAGTCAAATATAGTTGTCAATGAGCTTAATATAAGTGGCAATGGGTCAAATATAGATGTTAATGAGTCAAATGCAACAGAAATTTCTCAAGAGTCGACAACTGATCATGTTTTCAAAGAAGAACCATTTGTAGAAAAAGTTGGTGATCATGATGAGGAAGAGGAAGCTGAAGAAGAAGCTGAAGCCGAAGATAATGAAGATCAAGATATACATGATCATTAGTAGATCATTACAAAACAATGATGAGATGAACATTAAATAACTGCAAATGTTGACACAATTTTTCTCTATGAACATTAATACAATGTGATATATAATTTATTTTAAATAAAACAAGATGTTAGGCACATAGAAACCATTTCACTGTTTTTTAATGCCTTTGGCAGAGATTGGTTTTTTGTTTGTAAAAAGATGATTTTAGAACCTATTAATAAAAAATATTTAAATTACCAAACCAAATTAACTATTTTTTCAAACTTATCTTGACCAAAAATATGCTTATACGGTATCTATTATCATACCAAACTTTTATAAAAATAAAAAAACTGCATTTTATCACCAGTAAGAATAATAATCAATTTAGATTAGATCTAAGATTATAAAAAAACTTAGTATATAATAAAACATTTCAAGAAATAATTTTTTTAAAGCACTATAATAATTTTATAAGTACAGTACAATTTTGAATAATTGCCATCTTAATATTTACAATTTAATCAAAACTAGCTCACGATAAGACTGCAGGGTTAGTAACTGCTTAAATCGAAAACCAAAGTTGTAGTTATATCTAGTTGTTTACCAACATAAATTATGATGACCTCTTTACAACACAGCATCGCGATCATAGTTTATAAATAAATTGTTCTTATATAACGATAAGGTTTTCCTATGTAATTTATAATAACTGTTTTTAAATGTGCTTATAAAGAGAATTTTATACGATGTAAATTACTTATAGAGGAAGAGGTAGCTATAAAGAGGCCCGATCGTCCTTGCCGCGTCTGTGTGCTCCATGAGCCTCACTAACTAGTTGAAAACCAAACCTTCTATTTGAAGTTTCGTCTATTGAATAAATCACAGCCACGATATTTAAATAAATTATTGATCAACAAACAAATAAATATAAAATTACGTAGAAAAATTACGATCACAGGAAAAAATGGCATCAAAATTCTCCGACACATGTTATTGTTTTACATGTCTTTTCACCTTTATCTTAGCAATAATTGTATCTAGCATCGTTCTTTACTTTGTAAACAAGGCTGATTCAATTAGTGAAACCAATGTTTCAAATATTCCATACCAATATAATTTGCGTTTAAAACGTCCCACACAGATAAACAACCGCTATGATTACATTATCGAAACGATTCCAGCAAACACTTCAGATCCTTCATTACCTTTAAATTCTACTCAACCTGTGAAACTTGCTGAATTAATTTCACGTTCTTTGAAATTGGATACACCAGGTTATTACGAGGTTCAAGAGTATAAATATGTTCCCAATACCTCAAAATATACAAAATACTTGACAGTAATTGGAAAATTTGAACATTGGATTTCTTTTGGATGGGGACCACCAGTTATCATTTCGTTCACTACTTCTACGCCAACTTCGGATGATCCTTTAGAGTTGAAATTGTGTGAATATAAACTTACTTGGACTATCTTACTTAATGGACACATTAGCAGGAAATGTCAAAAGAAAGGAGAAAAGGATTATGTGCAAGTTTCTTTTGTGAAAGGGGAAAGTATTTTTGCAACAAGTTTTTTTGGATTTAAATTTTATTCACCAGATCAAAGTAGTAATTTTGGACATATTGATGGTATACATCTGTTCGATATGCTTGCTAGGTACGTGCGTAGCCCTAATCTTTATCTATTTATCGTATAAAGCGATCACATTATAATATTTATTTAACAACTTAGAGCTATTTATGTTGAGCAGAATGCACCATTTCCTCCAATAATCCCAGCATTATTTGCGGCATATTTTGATTTTATTGAGAGTTCATAAATACAATATTCCTCAGTATCGATATGGGTTAATTAAACGTATAACTCGATTTCTAGATTGATAACTAACTTAATGGCTATATTGATATATATTTCGAATGTCAGTTTGTCTTTGGTTATTGCACTAATTGTTCTAGTCTATGCCTAATTTTTACTCCAACTCTAACTCCGAAAATATTGTATTTAAAAACATAAGTTTGATACCCTAAACTGGACCTCCGGATATCGAACTTCCTATGCATTATACCTAGGTCTACGATATGGAATAAATGTTTTGGTATACAAAAAAAAATTAAAGAGGTGAAAACTCCCAGTTATCAGATTCACATTCATACCGTACAAGAAATCCGTGAGTCTATTATAGGATTAAAATTGGTCAAATATACTAGAGCCGTGTTTTGTATCTGGAAGTTTATAGTATTTATTTATTTTTATTAAAATTTAAGTTATTGTAGAAATATGTAATTTTTTTAGAATCTTGTTATAAATTTATTTTTAATCTTAAAACTAAAAAAAAATTTTAATAATACTATATATATTTATAAATCAAACTCATAATACTACAGTCAGAACTCTCTAAATGCATTGCGATGGGGCCATATATAAAAATTAAGTCAAACGTGCATTTAGAGAGGTATTGCATTTATGGTGATAAAGATCTATAAGTGTTATATTAGTTGGGCCCAAGAGAAGATGTGCATTTGGTTTGACTGTATTATTGTACCGTATTTTTGCAAAATTATGGGCATGTACATTATTTAGCTCTTGGCCCGAATTAAGCTTAATTTACAATTACAACCCTGTGCAATATATTTTTATATTATAATTTTTACATAATGGTTTTATAACTACTAGAAAATTTAAAAATATTCAACCAAATTTTTTTTATATATTTTAATAATTAAATGGGTTTTATAGAAGGCTGCAAGCTCTAGTCATATCCGCCGATTTGATTTTTAAGGTCTTTAAGAATAACAAACGAAACATTCAATAAAAAAAGCTTTTTAGCTTTTATACGAGATAAACAAGCAATAAATACTAACAAAACAACTACACTAAGCCGTAAAAGAAAGCCCTATCACTAGTTGTTGAAGCGCTCAGGTATATTCGGGTAGTGAACGATCGGTTTGCTATTTGAATGATTTGTTGTATAATGGGTAAGGGCGAATTCAGAAGTAATTTTTCAGGAAAACAGCCTTTTTAACCTACTTTTAGCTAATAATAAAATATGTAGATATTGCAATATTCTATACACTTAATTATGACTTCAAAGTAAGTTTAAAAGACCGTTTTTTGTAAAAACTCACCTTGTCATTTTAACGACAAATAACTCTCAATTATGATTGGCTAATTTTGGGGTCAAACCCAAATCGGCTAATATATTATAGTGTTATATACAAGAAATGCAAACTTAATACAAAAGGGAAGGAGAATTGGTGTGAAGTCAAATATGTAAAAAGAATATCTGGAGAGAGAAACTTGGTATGATAAAAAAATTGAATAACTGGATAACAACATTCCCAACAGATCTATTAGAGAGTGTACAAAGTTCAACAACCTAGTATTAGCAATGACTACTAAACTTGAAGTAATAGAAGAAAAAGAAGTAAAGCTAATCAAAAAACAAGAATTTGCCAAAAATGTTGAAGCTTCATTTGACAAAACCTAGAAAAGAATTTGAAAAATAAAATAAAAAACTACTGTTTTTTATACAGATAGCTGCAAACAAAGAAAATGGACAATAAATTGAACAGAATAAGAGCAAAGTGGATTTAGGTGATGAAAAAACAATACTCTTTACTTCTAGAAAAGTAGGGGTAACTTATTGGCTATCTTCAACAAAACCTAAACTAATCATAATGATGTCAACCAAGTTAAACTCAAAAGTTATAATATATAGGTCGTTCAAAAAGTTTTAATACTAGTTAATTATCTTGATCATTTTAAAAAATATCATTTTAAACTTAAATATACAAAACTATTAGTTATAGTTAATATAAAAAAAAATTATCCAAGTTTAATTAGATATTTTTTAAAAAATATTGAACAATTTTAAATATTAAAATTTATATATTTAGATAATTAATTTAAATATTTAAAAAAAATATAAAAAAATTAAATATTATTTAGTATAAACATGCTTTTTTTAAACTTATAATTTATTTTTAAATTGAAATATTAAAATTTAAAAAATTTTAATATTAAATCTAGATTTTATTTAAGGATTTTAAAAAATAGTGCACCTCCGATATTATATGATCAATATAATTAATGTTTGTTATATTATTTTAATTTATTAAAAATAATTAAATACATACTAAAATAAAAAAAAATTATTAAGCACTCTCTTCTGTACATCATCAAAAATCGGGAATAAACAAACAGTAGAGATAAACAACAAAACTTGTATTACAAACCTAACTATTTACAGCGATATTTGGGCCTTGCCCACTTTACACAACATAAACTCTAACTATATTAAGGAAAAGGAATCACTCCGCAGCCTTCGCAATACCAACTTCCTTCAAAAACCTGTTGCCAACATAGTCGGCAACAACACCATTACATGAACCTGTCAATGACGACACAAGAGAAAACCGGATACCAATGGAAACCGACATAGAAGATGACCAATACTCCAACGAACAACCTAACAAAAGAAATCGTAACCGTCATACCGCCCGCCCGATAAAAACCTCCAATAACCTATATGCGCCTTTACTCTCAGACCCATCACTCGAAAAAATTCATTCAGAAAGTGCGATCCCAGTTTACCCCCGTCAACTTCAGAAATGACGTCACAGGACGATCACCCATCAAAACAACCCAGTTTAGTCAAACCCTAACCCAAAACCCGATCCCATCACCCCAATTTGTACTCCAACAAAATATTCTCACGCAGAATGATTCCAGCACCTCAAAACAACCCACTTTAGTCAAACCCCCGACCCAGGACCCGATCCCACCATCCCAAATTGTATCCCAACAAAATACTCCTACGCAGAATAAATCTGGCACTTCCAATACTATGGAAATCGACTCAGATCAGGACCCCGACCTCGGAAAGGATACCTCATCAACTGGAACTATTACAGAATCTGAAGATACCCAAAAAACCTATAGTCAAGCACTCACAGGACCAGGCACCTCTACCACCACCTGATGCACCCAACATCCCGACCTCGTTAGAACTATCAAAACTTGGACCGAATCGATCCAGCTTACTTTATCCGACATGAAAACAGACCTTTTCGATCAAAACCTTTGGACCAAAGACAAGATTATCGAGGCCTTTGCAACGCCCTCACTTCTTGAACAACTTATTAAACATAAGCTGCAAACCAAACCAACCCTAGAAGCCATCCCTCCTGCCATAGAAGCCAAATTATTTCACAAAGACCAGGCCATTTTCCAGACCTTTACCAGACGACATTACACCCGTCCCCTACATCAATGACAATTCGTCACCTTGCTGAATAATGCTACAAAAAAATTTAGAAAACAAAATGAAGCTTACGTCATTAACAAAATCAACCGAGACCAAATCTTTGACCTACTCAGAAAGAAACTGGCAATTGACTTCTGGACAAACGAGGAATTCACCAACTTAGACCCATATAAAATCGCCCGTTATACACTATATTTGCGGGCTTCGCAAAAATCAAAATCTGCCTAGAATTCGAAACCTTACGAAAATTAATAGCCGACATCAAAACGAACTTGCTACAAAAATTGCCAGACACACCTGACGGGATAAACAAACAACTCAAAGATGCTCTACCTTTCTCACTCCCACTTGAAGACCGCAGACAAATTCGAGCTGTCGCTATTACCTTATACCAAGCCTTCACCTTCGACCTCCTCCCTGAAACATACCGTAAAATTCGGACATGTGTACCCCTGGTACTTCCATATCTCAAATATGTACCCGGGGTACTTCTATACGGGGGTATACCGTATTAATAGAGGTACATAAGTCGGGTTATTGTTGATTGAACATCTATCGATATTAAGATAATTCATATGCGCCAAGAAACCCTACCAGTAATAATCAGGTAAATTAGGTTTCTATGACGGTATCCATGTGATTGATGATATAAGATACCTCTAAAGTTGGAAATTCATATATAAATCGCTTTTTTTTT
>QKWP01001116.1:25737-46986 GCA_003550325.1 Gigaspora rosea
ATCATATTCCACTTTGGCTCAATGGGTAGGAGAATCGTGGAATGAAATTGACCCTCGTATAATTAGAAGAGCCTTTAAATGCTGCGGTATTTCAGTAGAAATAGATGGGTCCGAAGACGATTTGGTGTTTAATTACGAAATTTTGGGTGAGGATTCAGTCGATACGAATGAAGAAGAAGCGTTAAATTTCGATGATAATAATGACGAATATGAAGAAATTAGGGTCGATAATGATTGGGAATAATGGTTGAATTCTATAATTTTTTTTTCAAATAAAGCTGATTCATTGCTATGTAAAAGTTTGCTTATATCAAATGAATCGTGTACGTTTTGCTAATATTTGATATGAAAAAATGTGTATCGTATTAATAATATCATGTCCCAGTCAAATATATTAAAAATTAAACTAGAGTTTGTTATATTAAATGCGTGACTAATTGCAATTCAAATTGAAAAACCGGTTTTTCATAACTTTGAAATTGTGTATGACGATCGCACTATTAGGAGTATATTTAATACCTGGGTATAAGTCACCGTCGGGCCTCTCAAACTGACAAGGGGTACACCGCACAGGGGGTACCCATGTCCGAATTTTACGGTACATCGCTGATAACAGAACCTCCTTACTGGCACACCCAGCCGACCTGAATGAAGCAACCAAAGATATCTTCCCAATTACTACACAAGATGAACTAAAGAAGTTAGGACAACACAAACGGAGTCTTCAAGAGTACTATATTTTTAGTTGCATACTCTCTACATACTTCGCCCTACCGCCAAGAAAACCTCCCTTACCACTAACCCCCCAAGACCTTACCCCTCAATTACAAAGGCTATTTCCTTTCTACCCTACTAGTGGTGACCACTTCCGAGAAAACGTTAGACGCCTAAGGGCGGTATACACCTTCCATACCCTACCTAATGATTACCTAATTAGCAAAAAAAGATTACCGGCGAACCCGGAACAACTCGACTAAAGGAATTCTCCTACCCTATCAATAACATGGAAACACTATTAAACTTCTTCCAAATACTTCCTAAATTCTATGCGAGACCGGACCCTCCCAAAAGCATACGTTTCTTTTAACTACTCTAGAAAACCGGACCTCCCACTTGACCCAACTCAAGTAACAAAAGTAAACTTAACGCTACCTATTAAAACACCGAAAGAGCTAACAATTGCTGCACGAGCCTTGAGGCAACACTACTTTTTCCAATTGATCCCCAGTGAATGGATCGAAATACCTCCCCCGAAGGTCTCCTCAGATGACCTCCCCAAACTACCTTTCAACAATAACCAAATTAACAAACATATAAAAGAAAGGGTCTCTTCTCCTCCCCTAACTTTTCCTATTATTAAGCAATCCGATGTCCCAAAGGCAATTGAACTCCTGAGAGAGTTCTTTACTTTCGATTTCCTCCCTGACCTACTCTTCAACGTCCCCACTCTAACTCCTCCAAGTTGGAACCTTTTTGAAAAGCACCTCCCACCAACAGAAGACATCAACATGATTCTATCAGAGTCAAACGAGAACAACTCTACCCCTATCAATGAGTGATCATCTAATACCACAACCTCAGAACACTCTTACCCATTTACAAATACCAACACCAAACCAAAATGACTTACATAACTTCAAAGAAAAAATAAACATAGCCACCCATAACATTAGAGGAATTAATAATCTTACTAAACTTCATCTCTGGATAGACTTCTGCTTACAAGAAAAACTACATATCATTAGTCTTACGGAAACCAAATTAAAAGACAACCCCAATGCTACTACCAATCCACACTACAAAATCTTCACCTCCAACTACTATCCCACTTCAATACAAAGTAGAGAAACCAGCTTGGGCACGGCAATACTCGTCCATAATACTATACAACCATACATACATGATATAAACACTTTTCTGAGTACAGCCATATACATCGACTTCTTTTTCTCCGGCAATAAAACTCGGGTCATATCGATATACCTACCCTCCAATAACAACGAACTGTCCACTCGTACACAAAAACAAATATCACTTTGGACCGTGGAAGCTAAAAAGAAAAATTGGCATATTCTCCTTTTGAGAGACTTCAATGCCAATCCTGACACCCACAAAAAGAATAAACTACCGCTCTTCTCCGATCAGTTTTCAAACAACCTTACTAGTCTGTTAAATTTTCACAAAATTTTAGAACCAACCTGGCAAGGTCAAGGCCTTAACTCCCAAATCGACGACATCTGGCCCTCACCCCAAATCCTTTTAGATTTTGACCCTCCACAATTGACTAACCCAACAGGCATATCCGATAGCGATCATAAAATATTGACCATGACCTGGTACACAAACTTCACCTCAACAGTACCTCAAAACAAAAAGAAAAAACGGAAAACCTTCTGCTATAAAAAAGCAACAACCAAAGACTGGGAGAATTTCCGTAACAAGACATCTGCTCTACTAAAAAATGCCAATTTCACACCCAACATAACAAATTCCGATCAATTAAACAAAAGCTGGAATTTGTGGTCAAATACAATTCAACAAGCAGCAAATCGTCATATCCCCAAAACCACTACTACTACAAAAACCTTCCATTCTCTCTCCCTAAAGGCTACAAAACTACATAATGCATTAAAACACATAAACAAATGCATTTATTCCATTGCAACCCTTACCAAACCTAATCTTCTCCCAGATGCACCATACTCACTTTCGACTATTAACAAACATCTGACTAAGGCCTTACAATCGACACAACTTCCTCCTTTTTCCCTAACTTCCTTAGCTTTATCTACCTCACCCCTCAACTCCCAAGACACCTACTATGCAGCAACTCTCAAACACATTAAAGAAATTAAATTGATTATATGGAAAAGCAGAAATGCCGAAGTATACCTACAACAATCAGAAAAAATCAAATTCTACACCAACCGTCGCTACAATGATTTTAAGAATAATACTAGTAGAATGATAAACAGCATTCTAAAAAAAGAGAAAGACCATATTAGTTTTGACAAAATCGTTACTCCGGACTCAGTAATTACGGACCCATCAGAAATAAAAGACGGATGCTACATGAACACATTTCAAGAACTGGACGAAACATAACCCGATGAACGAAGAATACTAAGAAGAATGAAAACCCCATTACGTACTAAAAAAAGAAATCTACCCGATGATATATGAAAACCTATTACTACCACTTACAATAAAGGAACTCAATGATGTCATCACGAAAGCGCCAGAATATAAAGCCACTGGACCAAATGGCATTTCAAATGAATTGCTCAAACGCCTCTCACTTCCCGCTTTAGAACAATTACTAAAAATCTTCAACGCATGCATACGGTTAGAAGAAGTCCCACAAGCTTGGCTAATGTCTAACATTTGGGCCATACCAAAGAAAGCACATTACAATTTCGATCTTAAAACCACTCGACCTATAACCTTAATCGATCACTCAAGAAAGATATTCACAAAACTCCTCACCAACAAACTCTCCAACACACTTTTGTGATACCAGGTTCTCTCACCACTGAACTATGCAGCTCTACCCTTCTAGTGTACTATCCAACCAATCACTCAACTCTCTTCAATTATCGAAACTGCTACTACCCAAAAACAAGAACTTTGGCTCTTACTACAAGACTGTCAAAAGCCTTTGACTCAATCCATATTCCTACCCTTAGGAAAGCCATGGAAAGGATCAAACTACCCACACCCTTTATAAATCTACTAACCTTTACACTTTCTAACCGCTCCAACCAAGTACTAACTAGCCTTGGTCATACCAACCCCTATGCCGTAGAGGACGGAATAGATCAAGGGGAAACGATCTCTCCAATCCTTTGGATCATTTACTATGACCCACTCATAACTCGCATCTCTACCGAACATACCGGATTCAAACGAACCCTTACTACAACTATCCAATCTAAAGAAATATACGCATCCATAATGGCCTACATGGACGACTCTATCTGGATCGCCCCAGACAAAACAGCCCTAGAAAACATCCTCACCACTGCTAACTCCTTTTACAAGCTAACAAACATAACCGTCAACCCCTCGAAATCGATCCTAATGATGAACTCCAAATCAAATGATAAAACAATAATATTTGACAACCAACCTATTTCAGCAATCCCTAACTCAAAACCATTCAAATATCTTGGTGCATGGTTTTCACTCAATCCCAACCCCTCTTTATCTCAAAAAACCATCATAGCAGAATTCAAACAATGTATTGAAATGATGAAAAGAGCAATCATCACAGAAAAACAAGCTATCTACCTAATCAACAACGTACTGACCCCAAGACTCGAATATAGATTATACAGTTCCTTTCTTACCCCTAACCAACTAACCATCCTGACCAACTGTAGCACTAACCTGGTCAAATCCAAAGCAAAGCTATCAAGAGAAGCACCCAACTCTTTCCTCTTCCACCCGAACATCTATGGCCTAAAAAACATTTCTACACATCAACCAACCATACTGGCGAAGAACCTCCTAAAAAATATTAATCACCCCCAATTTGAAAACTCTGCCTCAAAATCAGACTACAGGACCTACAAGACTCGACTAAAACACACTCATACATCTTTCACGAGACACCACTCTTCCCTAGAAACCAACTCTACACACATACCACTCAATCAATCCTGGCAATTCACGCCACCGATATTCAATTTATCCGCAATATTACAACAGACTGGCCAAAAACATTACCGAGAAGTGGCACATCAATCAACGATATAATAATACATCACCCGAAATCCCATCATTTGAAAGAAAAGCTGAATCATCATGATATCAGATATATTGAACAATTTCTAAACTTCAACAACACAGAACTTCTTAACTGGCAAAATTTCCATCATAACATTGGAAAAATACCACCAGGAAGAACCCCTTAGTGGTTCACCGAAATCCAAGACCTCATCTCAAATAACTTTAACCCCATAACACAATATATAAATCCGAACCCCTTCACCTTAACAAAATGGGGACCGGGAAAAACCCCATGGATAATTACTTCTGACCTAACGATTGGGAAAATTAGCCATACTACAAATCAATCTGTTCATATTCGTTACTACACAAAAAGCAATAACAATAGGGCAACCCCTTGCCCAGGTTGCGAATTAAAGGGCCCAACCCTCAAAAAGAAAAACTGTTACTTCACGCATAACCAAAACTTTATATACACAATACGAGTATCCTTTTGTAAAATCATACACACAGATCTCAACGATATAAAATCAGCACTTACTACCAAACCCACCCAGGGCCCGTCTCGAAACCCTAACGATACCCACAAACACGTCAGCCACAACATAACGAAACACACAAGCCCACTCACTGCTTTTTCAGAATTCCTAATGGAAACATGGGAACAATTAACTAAACTTCACAACAAATCCCAACGAGCAGAAATCTACATCTTTACCACACCGCACGATAAGGATACCAATCAACCACTCGCAATATGCTCATTCCGAGATTCATTGACTACCTGGGGCTGCGCAAACAAACACTGGCCTAGTACCGAAAATGCAGCACTTACCTTATTCGCCTTTATATCTACAAGTTTCTTCCCCGGAACCAACATCTCAGTCTCCTCCAACAACCGTAAATTCATAACTCTAATAGAACAGGCATATAACAATCCACCCTACTGGCTTCTATTTCTGGAAAAAAACCAATATGCTTTAACGCTAATTACCATCAAAGCAATCGTCTCGAATTTAAAACTAAAATTCCAATTCGATCGAGACCTATCCCGTCCTCAGAAAATAGACAACTTCCTAAAATTGGACATCACTCCCCAATATTATCTTCACAATAAATACATTCCTACCCTCTACGACATACCGTGCACCTACAACCTTAAAATAATTCTAAAAGACACCACAAGACTTACTAATCACGCACAATGGATAAACCAAAACAGAATTAGATACTGGATTCACAACTACCCAGACATTCAAATTCAAGCTACTCTATCATACCTATCTTTCGAAGAAAGACCATTGTCATTATTTACTAACCCAGCTTTCTCTCAACTAAAGAATTTTAAAATTAAATTACTAGCCAATGAACTCCCTACATTCGAAACACTTCACTATCAAAACTCAACAAAATATCAAAACTTCTGATGCCCAAGATGCCGCTCTGCTCCAGAAACAATTGCACACCTAATCTCTTGCCTCTCTAACTCTTCAACTCTAACCTCACTCCTTAAAGATATTATCAAAACCTTGGCCACCGAACTCGAACTAGATCTATACCAGCCAACAGACTTCATTGCCGCCTTCAAAGAACTCCATGTGAACAGAAATCTACCTCTTGGATTTATCACAACCGCTACCCTAGCACTATTCATAAGACGACAAGACAGACTCAAATATGCACCTGCCCTACACCACCTAATAACAAAAATGATCTACCACGAAATTTGGCTGCCTTCTAGGCAATACCGATATGACTTAACAATTCTTCCAATACCCCCTCCCCTAGATAGACAACTTCACTTTCATAACGAGACTAGCATACCCCACATATCCATTAACAATTACATAGACAAATACATCGCCCGTGGGCGATCCTTCCTATATTCCTTCGAAGACTGAGGTCTAGTGATCTTAGCACAGCTTAGGTCAAGAGTAAATCAGCTCTTACCCCTATTTCCCTAAAATTCTCTTTTGATGTATATGATGTATAATCCTATAAATTGAATTAATAAAGAATTAGAGGATAGACCTCGTTGTATAAAAAAAAAAAAAAAAAAAAAAAAAAAAAAAAAAAATTATTTATCATTATAACAACATTTTTATAAGGCTATGCAAATAAAATTAATTGGTTCTTGTAACATTTTAAGACCCAACCAAGTGCACCCGGCACCCGGATGTTATTGTTAGAATCTAAAAAATGTTATATAAATTTGTTAAATATTTAACTCTTTATATAAAAATATGTATAGTAATCTTAAAAACTGTATAAAATAACATTTGACTTTTTTAAAAAAATTCGCTCGGCCGGGTTATGAGAACCAATTTTATTTATATGCATGGCCTAACTATGTACTAAGATAAAAAATTTTTATTTATATAGATTATCATCATAACAAACATTTTTTAATATCAACTAATATACAATCTATCCTAATCTAACAATCTAACTAACCCTAACTCTAACCCTAACTAAACGACATTGCACATATCTAACAAAACGTCACTAAAACATTACTAGCATGATTCCAAAAAGACAAATAATGAAATCCAAGTATATACACAACCAGGATACAAAAGATAACCTGCTAGCAATAGAAAGTTAACAACAATAGATGGATTATTATCATTAATAGGAAGCCAACAAAACCAACAATAAGCTACGAATTACAATAAAACTCACCAATATTACGAAGCAACTAATACAAACCAAAACTATCTTAAAAAAACCAATAAGAAGATATATTTAACTATTCCCTAGAAAGAAAAAAAATATTAATTAAACACATCTACAAAAAAGAACACCAAATAGCTAATTTAAATTAAAAAACCCATCATGCCCTGAACCTAAACTAGCTCTAACTATAACAACACATTACACAATCCCAATGATGGAGCTATGAAGCATGCAAACTTTTTAAAGCTATATAAATACATTAATTACAAGCCAATGTATTATAGCAATGAGAAGCAAACAGCGCTACAAATTTACAATATTTACAAAACCATCACCAACAACACACCAGCATGATAAAATACAAACTAAACAAAAGCAAAAAAGAAAACCAACTCAAAATTTAATATCATAGTTACCCAAAAAAAGTAAAAAGGATTAGTTAGTTATAGACAAAAAAAAATAAAAATGAAATATATATTCTAAATAGTACTTATCCAAACCAAAAGCTTAATTATACACATAGAGGACCAGCGAAAGCATTAAAAAAAAGGTATTAGTTGAACATGCTTTATAATCAAGAAAACAAAACAATATATAGTTAGGGGAGTGACAAAAATCAGGTGATTTTTTAGGGGGGGGTAAAACAAGTTAAAATTATATATAAGAACCTGACTATTTATATATTAAGGAAGAGGGAGGGGGTAGGCCTCTGATAAAAAATAATCAGGTGATTAATGACACTGCCCTTAATTATACCTACTAGAGGCTAATTGCAAAGCCTACCACAAAACTATGTGTCTGATAGTAATAGCATTGGCTAAAACACTAGTAACAGTGAGCTTGAAACAAACAATAACAGAAAAAATGTCACCAGTAATAATGATACAAAAATGGCAAAATTCTGTTGCCTAAAAGAAAAAAGTAATATTTAGTTAACACATTAAAAAAAAATTAAAATTGTAAAAAAAAAAAGCTAATGATCATTATTAATCATCAACTGTTTATATTCCCATAACTAAAGATGTACCAAATTATAAATTTTTTATTTAAAAATGTTTTGCAAAGCTACTTTATTTTTAAATTTTTAATTGGTAAATTACAGTTAAAGAATACAAAATGATCAATATTTTATAGTAAATTATGACAGTCATTAGATATAAAAAATAATGATTTCTTATTGCAAAGGCAAAATAAAAAAAAATACAATACAACAGGTAAATTAGATATAAATAACTTTAGCTACAAAGTTAAATAGTATAAACAGATTTTTTTAGCCAAAAGCTAAAAACTGGTTTGAATTTTTTTTTTTTAAAAAAAAAAACTAAACCACTTTTTCTCTTTTGTAAGTTTTTATTTATTGGAGTAGCTAGAACGTAAAATTGGTACTTAAAGGCTTAGCTTAGATTTGGTGATCAGCACGAGAAACTGTAAAACTGGTATAAATGACAAATGTTGGTTTCTTTTTATATTTGTATTTGAGTTTTTTTTTTAAATCAAGAACTAATATACTTTCTTTTTATAGGCTTGTTCTTTATTAAGATAGTTAAAATACAAAAATAAGTATTTGATTTGGACAATTTGGAAGAAAAAGCATAACAATAAGTATTAGTTGTCTTATTTTTTTTTTTTTTTGAGATAGAAATTAACAACTTCTTTTTTATAGGTCTTTTGCTTTGTTAGAGGTTAAAATGTAAAAATAAGTACCCAAAGATTTGAATTTGAGTAATATGGGCAAGAAGCAATAATAAGTACTAGTTTTTATTTTCTTGATTTAGGTTTGATTTCTTTTTCAAAATAAATTCTTTCTTTGTAAGATATACTTTACTAGAATTGAATGAGGAATTGAAAGTTGTCATTTTTCCCTTGTAGGTCTTTGTTTAGATCTTGAGAAATCTTTTTTTTCAATCTTTTTTTTGTAGTTTCTTATTAATATATGGATTGAAAATGATCTTAAACTAAAACAACATAAGTATTCTTTTATTAGAATGATGGTTAAGATTAATACGTAACATTAGCTAGTACTTTTTTTCTTTAGTTACTGTTAATATAGTTATATTTTCTTTTGTAAAATAAAATTTTCATATAATAGTAGGCTAGAAACTGGATATTTGATAAGTTTTGATTTATTAATTGTTTTTGTTCCAATTTTTTTACTAATGCTTTTTTTTTTTTTAGATTTTTAGAGTTTTTGAAATAGCATATGTTAAGATTTTTTCTAAGATGATGATACTTTGTGAGTGTATAAGTAAAACCATAAAAGAACCAAGGGCATTGGGCTTACAAGATTATTATGAAAGGCATATAGTATAATTTTGTCAGATTTTTTTTTTTACCAAATAATTATAAATATGAATAATTTATATATCAATAAAGAATAAATGATATTGTTAAATGGCATGACAATAATTGTATTAGTTTTTTTATATTTGTATTTCTTTTATTTAAATAAAGATTTAAATATTACATATTTATATACTAATATATTAAATATATTAAATATAACTTTTAATTACAATATAATGACCACATAATGATCCTATATAATTTGCTTCAATAAGGGGAGCACCATTTATTAGCTGATTTTTTAGAGGAGTGGATAGTAGTGCTTATATTCATAAATCCTTACATATATTCGAATATTCATAATTAATTTATTAATATATTCGAATATATTTTCGAATATTCATAATATTTATGAATATTCATAATTATTATGAATATTCATAAATATTTTGAATATTCATAAATATTATGAATATTCATAAATATTATGAATATTCATAAATATTATGAATATTCATAAATATTATGAATATTCATAAATATTATGAATATTCATAAATATTATGAATATTCATAAATATTATGAATATTCATAAATATTATGAATATTCATAAATATTTTGAATATTCATAAATATTGAATATTCATATTCATGAATATATAAATATTATGAATATTTATAAATATTATAAATATTCATAAATATTATGAATATTATGAATATTCGTCCGTCCTATTTTAGAATAGCCAATCACAGTATATATACTGGTTACACAAGATATACTTATATTATACAAAGGCCCAGTACATTGTTTTTGCAAAAATAATTTTTGGTTATACGTCACTAATGTTGTATAACGTTATACAAATCTTATTTTGGTAATTGTTTTACATATACAGTACATGTATTATTGCTTTGGACATGAATATTTAATATTTATGAATATTCATAATACAGTATTTATAAAAGACATTGATAAATCTCACCACTGTGTTCAACACCACATTTTGATTGTCCAATCAGATTGCAATTATGTGATCAGTATGTAGGGATAAAATCACACTATAAAAAATTTCACAGTCAATCAAATCACAAGATTATGCATAACATAGCACGATCAAAAAAATTCAAACCAAAATTTCTGCGCATTTTACTACGCATTAGTAAATATATATATAGTACCTTCTAATTCTAGCATAATAGCAATACTCTAACTCTAGCATAATAGCAATACCCTAACCCTAACTAAACAAAACAAAATTTACTTTAAAGTAGGTTTGCTAAAATTTTCATAAGTACTTTTCACGCACTAGCAAAAAGTTTTTCTTGAGCGACTTTACTATATAAATCTCTAACCTCTAACCATAATATAAACCCTAACCCTATCCCTACCATAAACTATCACATGCACGATTTTATTTACTATTAGAACTGCTAAATTCTAACCTAAATAGGCTCTAACCCTAATAAAGAATTCGTTTTGTAGATCACATTACATAGTGCGGGTTTCACCCTATCCCTAACAATTACCTTTACTTTTTTCACTAGATAAGTTTTTTTTTGTCGTCATCATTTCGCTGATATCTTTCAGTTCAGTGTTTCGCTTTACTATTGTACTTACACTGGCGTCTTCGTTTTTAGGTCAATGTTTCTATTGTACTTACACTGTTTTCAGATCAATGTTTCGCTTTACTACTGTCGATTATATTGACCATTTTTAGGTTTACTGTTGTCATTTTTGCTTGTACTTTCGTCTTTAAATATTTTCATTTTCGTGTTAGTGCTTCGTTTTACTGTTGTCGCTTACACTGGAATCTTTGTTTTCAGGTCGGTGCTTCACTTTATTATGTACTTTCACTAGTACTTTCGTTTTTGGGTCAGTGTTTCATTGCTTATACTGATGTCTTCGCTTTCAGATCAATGCTTCGCTTTACTATTGCTGGTGTCTCGTTTTAGGTTGGTATTTCACTTATTATCATCAATTTTTTGGTGTCTTCTTCGTTCAGGTCAATGTTTCGCTTTACTATCGTACTTACACTGACTTTTTCATTTCAGGTCAGTGTTACGCTTTATTGTCGTCACTTTCGCCAGTACCTTTGTTTTTGGGCCATGTTTCACTTTACTATTGTCACTTACACTGATGTCTTCGTTTTTTGTCAGCATTTCACTTCACTATCGACACTTTCGCTGGTATCTTTCTTTTTGGTTAGAGTATCTTGGTAGAACTTTAAAGACTGAGTGATGGAAGATTGTGAATAGTAATTGGACGTGAGTCAGTTAATCATAGAAGATACAGAAATAATGAACAGGTTATAATTGTAGTTAGACTTTAGAGTTATAGTTTGGTTTAGATTTCGGGCAATACTTATTATGCAAATTTAAAAAGATTTTTATGTAAAAAGTTCTTTGTAGACCGATAATGACAAATATAATGATTGTTTTCACTGTGCGGACTGTGCGCAGTACACAGTAACAATTTCCTTTGAACAGATATAAGTTGCCGCATACTTGTAAATGGTGATATCGATGAAAAATTTTCAATTGATTAGTTGATAGATCATTTGATCCAACTAATCAATTAATTGATTTTAATCGATTAATTGGTCAATCGATTAATCGACTAATCAATTAATCGATTGACCAACTAATCGATTAGTTGAAGAAATAATAAACGAAACTTAATAAAATATACGTAAGGTAGCAACTGATAGTTTTTTTTATTTGCCATACAGAAAAGTTTCCAAATTGTGTGATGTCTGCCCGGTAAATTTTAACTAAAAAATTAACACTGGTTCAACTGCCTTATAAGTAAATTCGATTCAATATTAAATGGGTTTTAACTCCCAATTCCAAAATGATAATAAAATCAAGTTCATTACAATGCAAATTATTTTATTGATTCAAAAATTGGTTACAATTTCTTTGATCAAAATAAAACTTCCCAACCCTTACAAAATCGTACTAACTCCCTTTAGGACAAGTACATGCGTTGTGCCCTTCTCTATTACAAATACTACATTTTCTCTTTCTGCTTTTACTTGATTCACTAACATTTAAAACGGCATCTTGCAATAGTTTTCAAGGTCTCCCGACCTTATTCTCTTTGTTACCTTGATTATGTTCGGGTATCTGCTTTCTTTTTCCCTTAATATCTAAGTTTACATTATTTGACCCTTTTGGCCGGCCTTTTGTCTTGACACTTGTGGGATTGCTGATAGTAAGCGCGAACTCAGCAATATTATCACCATTCTCGACTTCATTCACAACCTCATCCTCCATTTCACTAGCAAAGTTTTTATGAATTTCATAAAGCTCCTCTATCCTACCCGTTGCAATGGCTAGATTTAATGTTTTTTTCATGATACCAAATCCTTTTCCCCATTGTTGTTTTCGGGTCATCTTTTCGTGTACCTCAGCAGTAAAGGCGTGACTTCCCCGGAGGCTTTCCAAGTGTGAAAAATCGACATTGACACTACCATATTCAACTGCACCAAGCTCCTCACATGGCATAGACAAAATCGCCGGCTTAGCAGAAAAATTGGCATCTAATGCAAGCGAATCTTGATACCATCGTTGTGGCACGAGTCCAATGTGAAATTTAGCATTCGGTGATACAAGCATGATGGCAAAAAAAAATGCCGACATACAAGTCCACGGTTTATTAACGTCAGGCATGTACATAGGTGTCCAGCATCATCATATAATACAACAAAATGTTCACTCTTCTTACTAATAGAATGGACATGCCAAAGTTCCCGAATTTTCATTGTGCCAAGACCAGAAATCAGCTGATCAAGTTCTATTAAGCATGCGTCGAACATATCCTCGGAAAATACACCCTTTGGCGAATCTGAACTAACCTATAAAAAAGTGTAAATAAGACTCCTGCAAAGAAATACAAATCAAATGCTTACTGTATTTGCATGAAATAACGCACCTGGGCGTTATTTCATGCAAATACATCAATACTTATACACACCTGTCTTCCGAGTTCGCAGTCCAAATTAGCTAATTGACACCAATAATGCATGCTTCGGTTCATTTTGTGACGTTGCAATTTAAGTATTGCCGGTGTTGATATAATGTATCAGCCTTTTTGAAGTAACAATCATGATAATCTTCATCTCGACTTGCAGGCAGCTTACCAATTGTTTCACTAAAATTAACAAACCGGCATTCTTTTACTAACAAATTTCCAATCACGTGTTCAAGTTCTAAAAGCGACGAATTCCCATTAATATTGTTCTTAATAATTTCATTGTAAGATTCGACATGCTGCGTACTTTGTATTCCCGCATTAAACGCACAATGCGTGAAACAAAGAGCCCAGGCTTCGCGGCACTGGTAAAGATGAGATTGCATATAATTGGCAGCATCAGGATACTCATTTAACAGTACCGCCCACCTTTCCTCAAAAATCGATTCTACTCGACTATTGCACACATAACAAAATGCAGAAAAAAATTTACGCCACTTATCATCGCCATATTTGCTCATAAAATGTTTTTCCAAATTTTTTTGGATGTGAAATAGACAAAAGTGATGCTTTGTCGTTGGCCAGGAGGTACTTACTGTGGCAATCATAGCGGGATCAGCGTCTGTATAAACCAAGCATGGTGCCAATCCACCAGTTGCATTAAAAAGACTATTAAATAGCTATGTAAAACTGTCCTTAGTTTCATCAGAAAGGAGGGCCATGGCGACAAGGCGGGATCGGTTATGATTGTCTACAAGGACTACAACACATAAAACCATAGAATAACGGTTGGTTTTTGCCATTGTGTCAAGAAGAATAATATCATGAAAGCGAGTCCAGAATTCTTGTTGTGATGGTCTCATCCAGCAAAGTCCTGCAAGATGATTATCCTGACCTTCAAATCGGGCATCAACATGGAAGGCCGGGTTTTCTTGCTTCTGTTTCATTAGCTCAAGATACATAGAGCCAGCATCACTCTTAACAAATTTTTGGCAACAAATAAATTGCGTATAATTATAGACATTGGGTGGGTGAATATATTGTTCAGGATTTTTATGTTGCAAAACTTCAATTATTGCACCAACTTTCACACCACATTTTGCTAGTAACTTTATATCATCACACTTCGTCGGGATAAGCTTTCTATAATGTAATGAGAGGATATTTATGTTTTTCACAAGTTCATGGTTATGCTGATTTTTGACTTTCGTTATGTAAATTCGATTGTCCTGCTTCCAACGGTAAGTATTAATTTGAAACTTGCATCCACAAGTGTTGTGACCTGTATTACGGCTCTCATTTGTGTGGGCATCCTTCTTTGGTGTATACGTCTGACCTCTTGTACAAGCATAGATACGTCTTCGAGATAAATTATTGTTTTTATCCTTGTCACTGTGTGTGATTGTAAACGCAAACCCTTGCTCTAACCTATGGAATTTCAACTATCTAGGAGTAAAAAGGTTTTAGTTTTCTTATCATACAACATATCCCAATAATAATGTACAACTTTTTATCCAACTATAGAACTACTTACTCATCAATTTCTTCCCACTTGTTAAAAGACATTCTGACTGCAACTGGATGTAATGGTTCAACTTCAGTTTCATCTTCATATTTAGCACCGTTTTCAGCCTCTTGAAAGAACTCATTATAAGTTTGCTGATTATAAATAGCAGATTGGTCAAGGTCGTGAGCGGAATGGTTATGGACAACAGAATTGTTATGGGCAACAGAATCGTCAAGAACAGGATGATCATAAACTAAATATTCATGGGCAGCAGAATAGTTGTGGGCAGCAGAACGGTTGTGGGCAGCAGAATGGTCGTGGGCAACGGAATGGTCGTGGACAACAGAATGTTCGTGGACACCAGAATGGTCGTAAGCAGCAGAATGGTCGTAAGCAGCAGAATGGTCGAAAGCTTCGTGGACAATAGCAGCATCACAAAGGTCACTGCGAAATAATGATTTCTCCACATCAGGGTCAAGTACGAAAGATTCCTTGCAAACAAAAGACTTCTCAGCACCATGGTTACCGCAAACAGAAAATTCCTCGGTACTACAAGGGTTATCGCAAACAAAAACTTCTCCGACACTACAAGAGCAGCCGTTAACACATAATAATTCTTCGGCACCACAAGGGTCACCGTAAGAGGCTGGTTCTTCTTGGAAGAAATTTGCAAGAAAAAAATCTGAAAATGATTGACTTATATTTGTGCTACTTGTACTACCTTCGCTATGCATTATCATTATTGCATGTATTGTTGTACAGTATTGTCTAAAAAAGATCATTATTGTCTAAAAAAAGAAGTATATGATTACAAATCAAAATCAAAATAAAAACTTATCTGATTTGCCCAGTTTATTGTTTATCCACGTGATATGGTGTTAAACACCATGGTGTGATTTATATATTTCGTTTATAAATATTCATAATATGATATTTATAAATATTTATAAATATTCATAAATATTTATAAATATTCATAAATATTATGAATATTCATAAATATTTATAAATATTCATAAATATTATAAATATTCATAAATATTTATAAATATTCATAAATATTATGAATATTTATAAATATTTTGAATATTCATAAATATTTTAAATATTTTAAATATATACTGTATAAATATTTTGAATATTCATAAATATTTGTGAATATTCATAATATTTATGAATATTCATAAATATTTATGAATATTCATAAATATTTATAAATATCATATTATGAATATTCATAAGAATTTAACTACAAATAACCGGCGGTGATCATCACCGGTATGTAATTAACCAATAACGATAAAACAAAAAAAAGTTTATTTCATTTACTTTAGGGTTAGAGTGAGGCCTGGGATTTTAGCGGGGTGTTTAATATATGCAAAATTTAGTAAGGAATTTTTTTGTTAAAATGTCAAAGGTAGTTTCATAGATGAATTCTTGAGATATTAGCATTTTTTTAAAAAAATCTTTATTTTTGTTACACAAACTGATTTGCACGTTACATCTGATCCTGCAAATTTATTGGTTAATTACACACTGGTAATGATCACTAGTTAGTAAAATTCTATTTATAAATACTGTATTATAAATATTATGAATATTATGAATATTCGTCCGTTCTATTTTAGAATAGCCAATCACAGTACATATACTGGTTACACAATATATACTTATGTTACACAAAGGCCCAGTGCATTGTTTTTGCAAAAATAATTTTTGGTTATACATCACTAATATTGTGTAACATTATACAAATCTTATTTTGGTAATTGTTTTACATATACAGTACATATATTATTGCTTCGGACATGAATATTTAATATTTATGAATATTCATAAATATTATGAATATTCATAAATATTATATAAATATTCATAAATATTATGAATATTCATAAATATTATAAATATTCATAAATATTATGGATATTCATAAATATTATGAATATTCATAAATATTATGAATATTCATAAATATTATGAATATTTATGAATATTCGAATATCTATAATTTTATATTCAAATATTCATAAATCTTTATATATTCGAATATATTCATAAATATAGTATATTCGAATACAAGCACTAGTGGGTAGAGCAATTTTTTTTTTTTTAACAACTTTGACAGTCTCTCTGGCACTTTATTAATTAGTTTTCATATAATAACCTAAGTTATACATGTAATAAAACCCATAGATTGTAAGTCCAACATCATCCGGCTGCGAAAACCGTGCCCAGATGCGACCTGTCGCACTCAGTGTTTAAAATTTGATGTTCTCATGTTCTCATGAGAACACTAAATTTTTTTTAAGAACATTAATATTTAAAATAATGTTCTCTTATTTGAGAACATTTTGTACTGATAAAATGTTCTCAAAATATTATTAGTATTAGTTTTTTTTTTACATATTTGAAGAAAAGGTTTATAGTTGCAAAAAGTTAAATAAGTATATCACATGATCAATTCAACTAATTTAAATGTTCTAAGTACTATTAAAATCAGAAAGCCTTTGTCTATAACTTTACTTAAAAGTCCAAGATAGGTTTCTACAATAAAAATATATGCATATTTAAAAAATAAAATTCTATATAATGAGAACATTAAAAATTTTTTGAGAACATTAATATTCTAAATTTAGTTCATTTGAGAACATAATTTTGAATTTGAATTTTAAACACTGGTCGCACTAACTCCCATAAATATAAATATCTATTGAATTAGGGACTTTGTCAGCCCTGTCAAAGACTAACTCTTTTAGATTCTTCCTACCTACGCAACCTGATAGGATAATCTTATCCTAAAAGAGAATAAAACAAGTAAATGAAAAACAAGGAGAAATAAAAGGGGAAAAAACATTTCAAACCTAAATGACTAACCAAAATATATAAAAAGAAAAATAAAGGAAGACACAGATAAAAAAAACAAAAGAGAAAACAATGACAGAACTGAAAAGTGTACTATTAAACCTGTACTAGATTTTAAAAATTATATAATACACTAAACAAATAAGTCTCTACTTTATATTCATCTAAGCATTATATATAAAATAGGTAAAATCATAAAAAACCTATAGAAAAAACCCGTAAAGAAACTTGTGCCTACTAGAACCTTCTGGAAAAAAATTTTGTGTCAGATTTTCCTTCAAAAGACTTCACGTGTCATTTATTGTTTATTTTTTTAGACCAGAAACTCACTCGTGACTTGAATCAGATTAGGCAGGCACCTTCCCAATTTGGACGAAGTAAACATTGTCGATCTTTTGGAGGGGGTAAGCTGGATTTCCCACTTTTTGGAGAAATTTCGAAAAGCCCAAGGAGAAATAGAAAGAGTACCAAACTTGTAAAGAGCGTAAGAGTTATGCTTTGAAGAATAATATATCTGACCAAAAGACTACTTCTGCCTAAGCCTCCATAGCTTTTGACAAAAAACTTCAGGGTTGTTGCCCTACTACATTTTCTATAGTAACGAAGACTTCCATCCGGAGAGCCAAGCCCAAAAGGAGATATCTTTTTCAGCTCTATTTCAGTTGTCTCACATCCGATCTGAAACTCTTTATCCAAGATGCTTCTAGATAAAGCTTTTGCTATGTACAAATATACTAACTTCAAAGTTTGTATAGGTCGAATTTTTGTGAAAAGATTTGGTATGAGGGATCGTCAGAAAGAGTTTTTGTGTGAGTGGGTAAAGCAATTATCAGGTCCTATATATAATATAACTAGTAAATGCATCATGTTAATGCAGTGAGCTTTGATAATTATAAAAAATAATTAGGCTAAAAGAAGAAAATTTGTATTTATTTAATTAATAAAAGAAGATTTTTCAAAAAAATAAAATAGAAATAGATTGGTAAAAAATAATTTTTATTAATTATACAGTTGCACTTCTATACAATTATACCATTGGGACTAATAAAAAGTATTCTTATATAGAAATGTGCTTATGTAGAAAGTAATTTTTATATGTTTAATAGTAGTTGGTTCAAGAAATAAAGGTGCTTATAAAGAAATGTGCTTATATAGAAGGTGCTTATATAGGAGTGCAACTGTAGTTATAAAATAATATATGCAATAAAATATTTTGATTCAAAAATAAAAAATTTATAATTAATGTGTTTTATTTTAAAATCATATAATAAGGAATAAATATATTATTGTTGTATTATAATAAAATTAAAGATTTTTTTTTATAAAATAGTTAATAAGAATTCAATTATATTTCAAAATTAGATACAGCTTTATATGAATAAGAAATTTAAAAAAATATTTATTTTGAAAAAATTGCTTACTCTTAAAAAATTGCATACTAAACTATAGCTTGCATATTAATAATAAATTTTTTTAAGTGATTTTACTATATATTTGGGTACTTTAATAATATAGGTTATTTTTAATGCTAATTTAATAAAAAGAGTACATAACAAATTTTGGCAATAGCTATGTATAAACAGAATTTTGAAAATGATATAGAGGAAAATGATAATTAATTAAATAGAAATTAATAGTTGTCTCTTTTAATTCTAATTCTTCTCTAATCTAAATGATATTAGACTCTCTATAAACTAAACAAAATCTTTTAAAATCTTTATAAATTTTATTATAAAGTTGAATTAGCTATATATAACATTTCAAAACCTAAATTTTTTAAATTTTTATATAGTAAAAAGAATTTAACTAATTTTAACACCTGGTTAAAGTTATAAAATTCAACCACTCTTTATTTTTATAAAAGTTTTTTATATAAAAAATTAATTTTTAAAGATTAGAGTTAGGGTAAAAATATAGGTATATTAAGTTAGAGAATGAATTGATTATTTATATACAAAATTAAATGCCAAAAACTTATATTTAACAGCCCAAAGCTAGTTTTTGTAATAAAATTTTGCAATAATGATAATTTTTTGATTTATTTTTAAATTTTTTAAAATTTTCTTCATTTTGTTACACAAGATCCCGCGACCTGGTTGGTAAATTATAGGGTGGTTACATCAACAGAGGGGCAAGATAGCAACACTCTAGTAAAAATTAGCAAACCTACAGGCTAGAATTAGTAATGCTACCAAAAGTTATTTTTGAAAAAGACCTATTTCAGGTTCATTAGAGCAATTTAAATTTTTTATAAGGAAGAACAAATAAAATTTATATATTTATAATCTTATAATTTTATCTATTCAAAAAAAGTATCAAAAAATTTTGGATTTTAAGTAAAATAGGTCAAAAACAATTTTAGAAGCAAGTTTTAATTTTAGGGTTTCAAAGTCTGAAATAATTTTGTCCTTATATATAGTTGGAATAGAGAAAGTTAATTGTATTTTTAGTAAACTGTATAGTTAAAAAAAATTTATTTTTAATTATTATTGCTTTTGTTAGAGATATTTTTTTTTTTTAACTTTACAACCATGCTCTACTTTATTAGGAGTTTACGTAAAAAAATACATGAACTAAAAACTAACTATAATATAGGCTAATACCCGGCTTACTCCACTAGTGCCCAGGTACGGTTGTTGCACTGATGTTTGATAGTTTCGCAGCGACATACGATTTTTCTCATATATTTCTACGAGAGTATGTTCAGGTCCTCAGCTACCTTTAAAACGAAATTCTACATATAAAAAAAAACTACTTTCGCATCCACCAACTTACTATATGCGAACCTCTTATTTGACTTAACATTGAGTTCTCGACTAACTCATTCACTGAGTTCTCCACCTCCTGTTTTTTCTGTTTTTTCCGCTCTTTATCTTTTCTTTCAGCTTCCATGAGTTCCGGAACGCGTGGCTCCTTGTTTCGAACTTCAAAAACCTTATGTTTTCTTTTCAAAAATCTCTCTATACCAGCACCTTTTTCCCACTTGATGACTTTATTGCATCTCTCCTTCCAAATAACACGATAGAAACCCTCCTGTACTACATACAAAAATGCATCTATACAAGTTTTTGTGTCCTTTCTAGACAGTCCCTTCTTGTAAAATAACTCAATTTTCTCTCTTTCTACAAGACCACTTAAATAAACTTTTCTTTTCTTGAAGCGAACTTCTTTACTATCACTTAACAGAATTTCACTTAATTCCCAAACAC
>QKWP01001116.1:55673-71006 GCA_003550325.1 Gigaspora rosea
GGGAATTGCCTATTTAAACCCTCTGGTCCTAGACGAGGATACATCTAGCCACACGTACACTTTTGGTATCTAATTTAAGTGGTCCGCCCAAGGGTTCAACACTAGCTGCCATACCTGCAACCCAACTACAGGAATTGCCTATTTAAACCCTATGATCCATGTTCCACCTGCCAACCCATCTTGTATCACCAGAACAGGCCCATTACATAAGTCAGTCAGCAAGTTCCGGATGCTTTCCATTGCCTTAGGACCCAGCCGGGTATTCCCGATCCTGTTATTCTCGACGGGTGACTTGGTAAAGCGGTACCTGTCCTATATCAGGTATTCACCTACACTTCGGTACTTATCGCTATGGCCGAGACCAACACTTGTGAAACAGGGTTACCCCTGTCCTCTTACCAATACCTACTTCTGCCCTTGTAAGGTTCGCTCCAACCACGGTACCCACCATCACTTTCCTATCGGTTCTTCACCGGTTTCCCAGACTTTCAATTCAGTTGGCCCGAGAGGGTTGATCTACCCGGCATTAGGTGCCATCATGGTTTTTCTCCCCCTGGTACCTACTTCTATAACATAGGTCCTTTTCCTCCGGTACGACTCTGGCGTCCAGATTGGTGGACCCTCTCCTTCAAAGATCATATTGTCCAGTTCTCCAGCTCCGGTTTCTGATATTCCGGTTTTGGTAGCACCGTCAAAGATCTTTGCTACCTCCTTACTCGGGTCTTGCCAAATGGGTTTCTGTTTCCCCGGTTCCTTGGATTTGTCTGCGTCACGAGGCACAACTTCGCCCGAAGGCTTCCATTCGAGATGGTAACCAAGGACTACAGATAATATACCCAACCGATCAACAGGAAACAGTTACCAGAACACAGGTCTATTTTCCAAAGCGTCATCAGTGGGATTTGAACCCTAGACCTGCCACTTGGAGGGTGACAACTTACCAACTTCTCTAAGTCGCCACACCCTAATCTTTATTTTACTTTTAATTTTTTTAATTATATTATTTTATTATAAAAATTGTACTTAGGTAGATATATTTATTATATAGCTATAATAAATTGCTTAGATATTTAGATAATTTAATAAGGGGAGTAACAAAAATCAGGTGATTTTTTAGGGGGGGAGGGGGGTAAAAAAAGTTGAAATTATATATAAGAACCTGACTATTTATATATTGAGAAAGAGGGAGGGGGGTAGGCCTCTGATAAAAAATAATCAGGTGATTAATGACACTGCCCTAATATACCCAGGTAGAGATTTTATTATTATTATTTTATAAATTTTTTAATTAATTTTTTTTTTGGGTTTAATTTATTCCTTATTTTTGACTTTAAATTTTTTTTTATTAATTTTAACTTTTTTTTGTTTACATGTATTTTATCTTTACTGTTTTTTTACTATCAATTTTTTAATTTTTATTTATTTATGATTAATTTTTTTTAGAAGTTTTATACATGTACTCAAAAGTTATATAGAATTGCAAGATTAATAAATAATTATAGATAAGTATATTTATTTTATATATATAAATATTTTTATTTTAATATATTAATATGTACTAATTCTAATACTAAACCTATTTTTAGAAATATACTAATTTTAATCTAATTTTAACTATGCTCAAAATATTTATTTATCATTACATATGTTCAAAGTATTTTGTTCACATTAAGCAGTATAATAAAACTAAAGATTACTTTAGTAATGCCAGTATATAGTTAAAGATTGAGATAGTTTATATTAAAATTATTGTAATAGCTATCCTAATTTGCTATAAAAATTCTTTATTTGCTATTCCAATAACACAAATATGTAGTTAAAGTTGTGTTAGATATATTATAATTATTGTGATTCCTATCATAAATTATTGTAAAAAAATATTACAACTTATACATTATTCTAGTAATAATGCATACAGGCAAAGGTTGAATTAGTTTACGTTGGAATTATCATGATTTTACACAAGTTGCTAGGATAAAATTCTGTTGCATAACTTACTTGCTATTCTAATAATACATACAAGAATGTAGATAAAGTTGTGTTAGTTGTATTGGCATTATCATAATTCCTATTACGAGTTACTGTAAAAAAAATAGTATAAACCTTATTCACTATTCTAGTAACACTGATATATAGTTAAAGATTGAGTTATCTAAGCTGGAATTATCATGATTTCCATTATAAGTTGCTGTAAAAAGTTTGTTATACAACTTACTTGCTATTCCAATAACACAAGTTTATAGTTAAAGTTAAGTTAAATATATTGGAATTATTGTGATTTTTATTATGAATTATTATAAAAAAAATGAGATACAAAACTTATTTGCTATTCTAGCAACACTAGCATGTAGTTAAAAATTGAGCTATTTACATTAGAATTATTGTGACTTCTATCATAAGTTGCTATAAGATTCTGATATAATTTACTTGCTATTCTAATAACACAAGTAAGTAGTTAAAGTTGAGTTAGATATATTGAAATTAACATGATTCCTATCACAAGTTACTGTAAAAAAAAAAGTGTTACAAAACTTATGCGTTATTCTAGCAACACCAGTATATAGTTAAAGATTGAGTTAGTCTATATTGGAGTTATTGTGACTTCTTTTGTGAGTTGATAAAAAAATTCTGTTATACAACTTACCCACTATTCTAATAACACTTAGATAAATTGGAATTATTATGATTTTTACATGAGTTACTGTAAAACAAATTGTTACAAAACTTATTCACTATTCCAGTAACACTAGTATGTAATTAAGATTAAGTTGGTCTACATTGGAATTATCATGATTTTTAGCATAAATTGCAGTAAAAATTCTGTTCTGGTTGGTTAGTACTGTAGATTTGCAGAAAGATTGTTGTAAAATGTATAGATAAATAGTGTTCTTAAAGGTTTTTGAAATTAATTATAAATGATATCTAAACCCCAAAATCAAAACTTAAACATGTGTACATAGTAATAAAATTAGCACCTTGTAATAAATTTTTGTAATTGTGCAAATAAGTATATACTTGGTTTGAAATAAATATGCCATTTATTTAGAGGTGAGTAGATTACTTTAGTAACAATATATCTATAGATTAGTTATGAAAAATTTTGATCCGAATATGATAATATAATTAGCTATAAAAGAACCTATATCCTGTGCACAAATGCGTAAATTTTTGTTTTTGTTGCATGAATATACAAAAATAAATATGTGGCATTACAGATAAAAAATGGCACAACTACGGTTTTGATACTTTAATAATAAAAGCGTCAAAAAGGTAATTTCGGTTAGCAAATGTCATAGAAATATAAGTTTGTCGCTTCGCTCCAGACAATCATAACTAATCTTATTATCGATATACTGTATTTGTTTGTGTAATCCTTTCTAAATTCTGTGAATAACTGTAAATAAAAATCAATTATGCGGATAGTTGTGAATAGGCCTACCAAGGACCCCGAAATATACATAGATAGGTCAGGTATGAGTTTGCTTATTTTTGAAGTTTTTTATGCTGATCTTTTCTATTTATAGTAATTTTTTTGCTTATTTTTGAAGTTTTTTCACAGATCTTTCCTTTTTTAGTAACTCTATAATTAACCTGACCTATTTATGTATATTTCGGGGTCCTGCTTACTGAAACAACTTAATTGTTATATATTAAAATTAACATAAAATTAATTAAAATCTAATTAATGACAAAATAATTGCAATTAATTGTAATTTTCTTTTATTATACTGCATAGAGGCTACATACAGTACCAATTTTTAAATATATAGGCTAATTACTTAAAATTGCAATTAATTGTCCTGCAATCAATGATTTGGTAGGCCTGGTTGCGAATAGAGATTTGGTTTTGTGTAAATACAATCAGACCCCTAAATGCAACCTCACCAAATACACTTCCTATGAAAGCTCTCTAAATGCATATCTTCACTTGGGCCCAACTAATATTATGCTTATAGATTTTTACTTTCCTAAATGTATTACCTCTCTAAGTGCACATTTTACATATAGTCTCTCACATTGCATTTAGAGAGTTCTGATGTATAGTTATCGAATATGAAGCAGGCAACAACTATGCACTTTTTTAGCATGAATTATGTGGAAAGTATTGAACGATAAAGCTATATTATGCAATTATAAGTTAAATGAATATCAAATAATACTGTACAACTGTCCATTATCAATGAAGTTTCAAAATATTATGTGAATGTGATAAACAATGTTGAAATAAAGATTCAGAAAAATGGTCAGCAGAAGAACTCTAAAATTTTTAAATTTTAATGGAACTAAAAATACCTAAGCATATCAGAAACTTTGACATAAATGTAAATAGTAGTAGTTTAAATCAAAATCGTATTTTATCTCGGAACTGATCAATATTTTATAATCAATTTTTAAAATAATATCTAGTTAGAAAATAAGAATATAGTTAAAATTAGCTTTTTTACATCATCTAAATGAAATTTAAACCCATTTAGCCATTATCAAGAGATAATATTAAAACATGTAAGCAATGATTGTACTTGAGCGTGTCTTGAAAATGAATTCGTTTGGATTTTTTTAAATTGTTTATGACAATTCAATCTATACCCAATAAAATAGATAAGAATAATCAAATGTTAAATTTATAGCAAAAGAATCTAGGCATTGAATTTATGTAGATAATAGCTTGAATGCTAACCAATCAATATTTTGAGTTTGATTTGTAGATAGTCTCAGAAGTGTCTCAGAATGCCATTTTCAAAATAAGATACTTCAAAGGTTTTGGCGTAAAAGGAAAAAAATAAAAATATGGAATAACAAAAATTTTTTGTTAGAATAAAGAATACTAATTATATTGTAAGATACAAATATTAGAAATTAAACCTATTTTTTTACATTAAGTATATGATCATCAAATTTTATATAATCATCTTTGACATTATACTTAAATTTTCTACATGCTGCAATTTGCAGTTCTCTTAATTACCGTATAAGTACCAGCATCATGACTAGTGATAGGTGACTTACCTAGTATCGCCACCACAATCAGTTACATATTACTGAGCTTAAATTTATCGCTGACATTAAAATTAATTAATACAATAATGACGAAATTTAAATAATAAATATATAAGAATAATAATAATTAATGTTAAAATTTTTTATTTCTTTGGATATATTATTTTCTGAAACGTAACATACACTTCTTACAAAACTATGTCCTGTTATCGATCTAATGTGGCAAGAAAATGCTCTGCACAACATACAGCTTATTGTAATAAAGTTTTTTTTTAGAATTGTCATTAAGAAAAGAATTGCTTGAATATATAGAACTTCATTTTCATTGTCACATGCTGATACCAACCGCAGAAAAAAGTTTGTTAATTCATCTAAAGAAATCTGGTTATGTGCAGTTCATGGGATCTTTAATCATCATTACAAAAAAAATTTGCTACATGTGTGGATATATCTCTGGAATGAGCGGTATCAATGGAATCGGTGGAATCTTTGGGCATTATCTGTATCTTTAGAAATTTCTGTAATTCGCACAACAATGCCAATTAAGTTACACTGGCGTATGCTAAAAAGAGATTTCTTGTACAAATTCAACCAGCCCCGTATTAATCTTGTCTGTCATATCCTTACCGAAAAAAATTATTGCCAATACAGCTACAACAAAATTGAGTGGAATAAATTAGCCACACAGTGTTAAAAAATGTGCAGAAGTATTTGACTGATCATTAAAATTGGACATGTTTTTGTTCTTATTTTTTAAAAAACAGATTCTTATTATGCAAACATCTTGTTAATCCTTTTGGAAAGATAGATTCATCATTTTTCTGGAAGGTTTGTTATTACAATATAGGTTAAAAAAGTTTTCCAAATCTAATATTATATTAATTCAGATACAACAAAATTCTCAATATCCTTTGAATATGGAAGATAAAGAAACTTTATGGGAAAATATTCGAACATCAACCTCAAATGATTACACACAAGTCAATTTAACGATCGATCTGGTAAATTTAGAAACCAAAATATAGATAATGAGAAACCGAGTACTAACGGTAGTAAATCCGAATCTGAAATTTTCAAAAAAACTCTTTATGAAGTATAAAAGGATTTATTATTATTATTATTATTATTATTATTATTATTATATTTCTGTGTTTAAATAAATATATTTATTAATTTTGTTTTAGGCGATTGATTATCTTGAAAAGTCCAAACAAAAAAATGGCTTCGAGGTATTGAATTGAACTTTAAACCTATTCAGAAAATGGTAGATGGCATTAAAGATTTCGAACGAGCAAAAAAGCTTTCAAAAACTTGGATCGGACTTAATAAAAACACCTTTTATTAGTAGTATTAAATTCAAATTTAAAGCTTTATACGTATAATAAATAAAATTTAAAGCTTTATACGTGTATTAAAAAAATTTAAAACTTTATGCGTGTATTAAATAAAATTTGAAACTTTATACGTGTATTAAATAAAATTTTAATCTGGATGTAAATGTATTTTGTACATTCGAATCGAATGTAATTTGACTTAGAATTGGGATAATTAAATAACTTAAAATAAGTTGAATAAAGTATAAAAAAAACTTCGATTATTTCTCAAAAAAAACTCGTGATCTTATGATTATATTATTTTTGTGCGCAGATTTAAATTTAAAAAGCGATTATATAAGATTGTGGCATGCACGGGATTTAAAAACACCCGCGCAGGATTTTTAATATTAGATTGTCTGGCTTGCGTTAGCATATCATCTGGCCCACATTAACAAATTATCCGGCCTGCTTTAATATAAGTGGACCAATTCTTAATTAGTATTTGATATAAATAAAAATATTATGCACGCAACTTTTTATTATCTCGTTCCACATATATATGCATGTACGTACAGAGACAATGCGCAAACCGTACATTGAAATATATTTTTTAAATTGTCATTATTAATAATAAAGAGGAATTTATTATTAATTATTATTGAGTATAAAAGTGACTATTTGATCAGTTATTATAAATAAGCTCGATTATTTTCTTATAAGCTGTTTATGAATTTTTTGTATGTATATAACCTAATTATTTATAAATTTTAGCACATTTATATTTGATTATACACCTGATTACTTATAAATTTTTATACGCTTATATGATTTGAACGCTTTATTACCATTATAATTTTTAAATATAATAATATTTTTAAAACGAATTGATAAAATTAAGAAAAATCTGAATTGATAAATTTAAGATCAAATGTTTTAAAAGTCGGCAAAATCTATATAAGCACTATATTTGTAATAAAATGCAATAAGATTTATAAGAAATGATTATTATTTTAACGAGAAATTATATGTCTAGTGATGATTTATAAATATATTTATTAATCGTAAAAAATTCGGAAACTCTACTCGATTCCGCGAATCCCATGCAGATCCCGCATGAGATTTTAAAAAAATCAGGATTTGCCCATCACTAATCATAACTAACAGTTTGTCACTCAATCTGCATATCAAAGAATTATAAAACAAAAGAAAGATAAAAGTTACTACTGCAAATAAATTTTATTATACTGTTCAAAACATAACATGTATGTACAACAAAATTGATTCTATTCTAATATTTAATTCTCTAATTTAACCCATAAACTCTAATGTAAACATTACCCCAACCCTGACCAACTCTAATTTTTAACAAACCACTTCAATCTAATCCTAACCTCAAATATAATCCCATTCATCGAGCAGTGTTGTGCTAATTTTTTTGTAGTATATTAAAGTTGTATTATAATTGCGTAGTCAGAATATTCGCGATTACAAATGTTGTAATAATTTCTCATATAATTATTATTTTATTTTTCCAATTAGCAATTTATTACATGTATAAATATAATTCTTTGATTAATAAAGTGAAAAAATAACAGTAAAAATAGAATAACAGGTTAAAGAATATGAGATCTGATACTTTCCTTAATGTCCAACTATCATTAAATCTGAATCCCTTAACAAACTTTATCCCGCCTGACTAGTGCTATGTCTGAAGCCAACTTGCAATACACAAATTCTGTTTTCTAAATTTTGAGCATAATAACGGATAGCTTTAAAGTGAATTTTGTTAGCGAAACATTATGTTTTAAAAAAGTACTTTAAATTGTAATATATAAATAGATTACCCTAACAATTGATTCGCATCAGCCAATCAAACAAAAATTCTTCTAGGAATAATAACGATAGGACATCGACAAAAATGAAATAAGGTACCAGAAAACAACCATACCAATAAATGACAGTTCCAGCAAGAAACTGACGTGTGAAATACTAGCAAATGATGACTGAATGATGACTATAGCAAAACAATTGTCGTGACCGAAGTTGATAGCAGATTGAATTCGTAGCTGAAATTGCAACTTCTGTCGGGTATCACGTTCTTTTTCCAAACAATTCCAGACAAGCCCTATCAATACTTTTTCATTTCGACCAGCAATATCAAATGTTAAGAGCTTCATGACACCAGATACGATGGCACAGGCAAGAGAAAACGGCGATGCTAGACACAACTAAAATAGCAAACGACATGACATAGAAGCACTATAGAAAAAAAACGTTAGTAACAGGAAAAAAAAACAGTATAAACTAAATAAAAACTATACTTATCTGTTTATGGTTAGGCTTGTAAAAGTTTTTTGCAACATTTTACAATTCTAATGAAAACTATTTTTGGGTTTGAAAATTAAGATCTTGCTGCACATAAGTACAAGTTTTCAAAGCAAAATACCAAAAAAAGACGAAAACTTTATAAAATATTAATAAACAAACCTCTTGCGTTGTTACTAGTAAAAGTTCTGCACATTTTGGTACATCAAAAAACTCTTCTGGGATCCTTGAATCTAAGATCTTGTTGAGCATAAATACGAATTTTCATATTAATAAAAAAAAGAAGTAGCTTTGCAAAAGTAAATAGCTCTTTAACTATTATACTAAAAAACTGTTGTTACTAGTAAAAGTTTTGCATGTTTGGGAATCTTCCAAAATTATTCCGAGTTCTTGAATCTAAGTGTCGAGTATAAATACAAATTTTTATTATTGAGAAAAAAAAGTTTTTTTATTAAATTGACTAAGCCACTAAAGATCATTACTGAATATAGCTTACTGAAAAAAAATTTAGCGGTACCACAAAGAAGACTACAAACATCTCGTTCGCTAAAGAAGCAAGCCGTTGATTATCAAAGCATCAACACGGCAAAAAATCCAAATGCAAAAAAAACGTAAAGTGAAAAACAAAGAGATCATGTATATAATATCTATGAAAAACAATTTATTTTTCTAAAAATTAATTAAATTCGCTAAATTTTTCTTATAGTCCCACTAGTGCAACAATAACATCGTGCTAGTAAGGGCAAGAGCATGAGCAAGAGCAAGAGCAAGAGCATGAGCAAAGGCAAGAGCAAGAGCAAGAGCAAGAGCATAGACTATATACAACGCTCTCAACTTTGCGTTATGGTAAATATCCTTTTTAAGGTAGTTTTTCGCTAAATACAGATGATGTATCTTAGCTAATAAGCGCGGGAACCACCCTTATAAAAATTAAACGTATCACAAAGTTGAGATCGCTGTATAAGGGCGTTAAATATATATAATGTATATAATAAATATATATTTATATATATAATATTATATATCATATCAATTAAAAATAAAAAAAAACAGCAACTCTTTCCGACGGTTTCTCAAACTAGTGGTTGTACCCTAGGGTATAATAACTGGTTAACTGCTAGGTTACCCGGATAAAATTAATTAACGGGTTTCACAATTAAGTTATCCGGTTAACTTATAAGATAATATAGGATAATATAGAATAAGATCTAATAAGATAGCTGCGCGATGCTATCACACAAAACCAGGAATGTAAATTTATAAATACTTAACTATTTTAATTCTGTAGACTGGCAAAAGAAGCCCTTAACGAGTTCAATAGAATGGGCCATTGTATTTGAATAAGATCTATTTTTTATTATGTATTTATACATAAACATATTATGAAATCACATGTAGTTTTCATAATACCAACCAAAACGGGGTAGACCATTTTCTAAGTAATTGCCCAATACCTCTTTTATCTTACTAAACTATATCTTTCTTATATTTAAATGAATTGCCAAAAGAAGTCAAGTATAATGTTCATACAGAAATTTAAGGCAATGCACAGCCACAAGGTTTAACTACGCATTGAAAAAAAACTTGCATAAGGTTCACGTAAGGATTCGCATAAAACCTGATAAAATATAAGCGTAGTTAATACAATGTATTAATCAAAAATGCCTTTAAATCAAATATACTAATTTATCTTCGCTTCGTTTAGACCACAAATTTGTGTTGTAGGTCGAACATGGAATTTTTTGTTTTCCAAATCAACTTATATTGCAATGAAATTCTAAACTTAGTTGATTAGAGAATTCATATTTTACTTAATAAGCAGATTAAAAATTAATTTAAAATTTATCAGTTATTAAAACAGATAAAATTGAATACTATGTATTTTGTCAAAATCGTTCCATACTGTAAATTTTTTAAAAATATCTGAGTTAAAAAATATTTATTTTATTTTAAAATGCATTCGAAAGCTTACTTGGCAAATCTTTTAATCACATCATAAACTCTTTATTTTATTATATGAGAGGCTATTGAAGATCCATTAAATACAAGGGTCTAAACGCATTCAGCTTGCGAAATCTTGAAATATTAACAATCAAATTTGCTGGTATGTTCTACAATCAAAACCCTTTTTTTATCACCCGGTTTCTTTCTTCGGATCAAATTTTTTTTTCTTTTTTTTTTTTAAAAAAGTGTTTCAAGTCCATTGACAAACAATTTTGATCATTGATCAACGGGATGTATATATCTATAAAAAAAAAAGCATTTATATAAAAAAATTTTTTTAAACAAAGTTACGATACCCTATAATATCCATTATCTTATTAGTTAACTGGGATATTTATAACTAGCAGTTAACTGGTTATTATACTTAGGGTACAATCAGATATAACCGTTATCCGTTTACTTTAATAGGGTATAAAACCAGTTATTAGATTTTATAAAAGGTTATACTCTTTCGAGTAAAGAGTTATCCGGGTACGACCACTACTTCAAACAAATAATTCCGAATAAACCTGCAACCAAGTGTTTAGTTAGTATAGGAAATAATACACAAAACTTCTCTTGTAGCAACTAGGACTAGTAGTCTTAAGTTTGATAAGTCTTTGGATTATTTGAAGAACTAAAATAGAGTTGAAAAAGAACTCCTTTTGGGTTTTTGGCTCGCCGGTGGAAGTCTACAAAACTATCGAACAAGTAGTTGATAAATATATGTCAAGAACTTGTAGAAGCATTAGAGGAAACAAGCTCCTGGTTTTTTATACTATTCTATACTTTGCAAACTCCTATGCTCTCTTTATGTTGGTTTCTTAGCCTCCCATACGGCTTTTCGCAAAATTTTTACCAAAAAGTAGGAATTTTGGTATACCCCTCCAAAAGATCGATATTGTTTACCATCCCAAAATAGAAACTCAAGTCACGAGAAGTCATGAGAGATCACAACATAGCTGCTGACATGTTCACATATATAGCAATGATTGATGGACGTTTATGAGGGTTCTTTTAGAAAAATTTTGATTGGTATGTCTTGACCTCTTAGTATAGTTTTTTCCTTATGGTTTTTTCACTTAGATACAGTACTGAGATCTTGTTTAATACTGTATAATTTTTACGAGTAAAGTATAGGCTTTAATTATACTATTATCTAGATTGTTTTTCTTTTTCTCTTTTGTTTTTTCTTTTTGTTGTTTTCTTTTCTTTTCTTTTGTTTTTTCTTTTTCCCTTTTATATCTCACTTTTTTATTCATTTTCTATTTTGTCTGTTTTTTTTTTTTACTTTCCCCCTTTTTATGCTCTTTATGAAGAAGGAAAAATTTAAAGAAGAAAAAAAATAATCCTGATATGGCATACAATGCCAGTGTTAGTGATAGTTGGGCATACATTGTACAAAAGTTCGAGCAAGTTTAGGCTCTGACTTGAGATGAAAGGTTGTTACATCAGGAAAATAAATAAGGTGCAGATCTGCACAAATTAGCGACCCTGAAAAATTTTAACAAATTTTGCAATAACTTGTGATTGAGTGGTCCAAATTTAACGATTTTGATACTATTCGTTTTGTCTCGATAAGATGGATCGAATGGTACCAAAATCATTGAATTCCAATCACTAGAACACAAAAAAATCTTATTTATGTAAATTTATAAACATTGAACAATCTTGCCAGCCAGTGGTCCAAATTTAATGATGTTGGTACCATTCGATTCCTCTCGATAAGATGGTTCGAATAGTACCAAAAACGTCAAAATCGGATCACTGGTTAACAAGTTATTCGTAAAAAACAATTTGCAGCGCAGTTCTGCACAGAAATTTAAAAAAAAATTTAAATTTCTGCGCAGAACTGTACTACAAATCGTTTTTTACGAATAACTTGTTAACCAGTGATCCGATTTTGATGTTTTGGTACCATTTGAACCATCTCATTGAGAGAAATCGAATGGTACCAAAATCATTAAATTTGGACCACTGGTTGGCAAGATCGTTCGATATTTATAAAATTTACATAAATGGGATTTACTTGAATTGGAATTCAACGATTTTGGTACCATTCAATCCGTCTCATCAAGCCGAATTGAATAGTACCAAAATCATTAAATTTGGACCACTGGATCACAAGTTATTGCAAAATTTGTAAAATTTTTCAGAGTCGCGTATTTGTGCAAATCTGCGCCTTATTTATTTTCCCGATGTATGGCGGATCATTTTGGGTACTTAGTACTTGAAAAGTTTCTTTTTGATAGAGTTAAATTGTAATCAGTGGCGGCATTGTATTACCTTTCTCAAATAATAAAAAGAAGCAGGATTGTTGAACATAAAAAAAAAATATAATATTATATATATATAATTTTTAATATTAAATAATTTTTGATCCAACAGTTCATTTTTGATGATTTAACTACCAAAATGTTTGCCTCAGTAAGACAATTCTAACAAGCCAAAATTATTAAATTCTAATTACAGGATCCCAGGATCAACAAAGATTTGTATTCTATAAACAATTAATAATTGTCGGGGATGATGCTAAAATCAGATAATCCTGAAATTTCAATTTATTTTGATATGAAATTTTAAGATTTTTTTGAGGTGTTTTTTTCGTCTTTGTCTTATAAGTTAGAGTAAGGTTTGGGTGTAGATTTGATATTTAAAGAGTATATATGGATTTTAGCAGAGCTTGTAGTTTCAAATCGAGACCCCAAATTTCAGTATCATCTGATTTCAGCATCATCCCCGACAATAATTAAATTGGAATTTCATTTGGGCCAATTTAAGGAATTGCTAATAACTTTTAATCTACTGGTATATTTTGGATGTTTTAACTACCAAAATGTTCGGCTCAATGAGACGATTCTAACAAGCCCAAAATCACTAAAATCCAATTACAGGAGATCAAAATTTGTAAATTTTAATAGTGTTTTTAGAATTACTATATAAATATCTTTAACAGTTAATAACTTTTGAACTACTAGTCCATTCTGGACGATTTAACCACCAAAATGTTCATCTCAATGAGACAATTCTAATAAGACCAAAATCATTAAAATCTAATCACAGGATCACAAAAACGTTAAAAATTAGTATAATAGCTTATTACAGTACCACAATATAGAAAAACCCCATTAGATTTGTAGATAAGCTATTATACTAATGTTTAATGATATTGTGATCCTGTAATTAGATTTTAATGATTTTGAACTCATTAGAATCATCTTATTGAGATGAACATTTTGGTGGTTAAATTGTCCAAAACGGACTAGTTGTTCAAGAGTAATTCACTGTTAAAGATATTTACATAGTAATTTTAAAAATACTATTAAAATCTTACTAAATTTGATCGATCATGAGATCTTGTAATTGGATTTTAGCGATTTTGGGCTTGTTAAAATCGTCTCATTGAGATGAACATTTTGGTAGTTAAATCATTCAAAATGGACCAGTAGATCAAAAGTTATTAGCAATTCCTTAAATCGGCCAATATGTATATACTACTTATATACTATATAACTTATAATTATATATGATACAAATCTTTGTTGTTCTTGGGATCCTGTAATTAGAATTTAATTATTTTGGGCTCATTAGAATTGTATCACTAAGACAAACATTTTGGTAGCTGAATCATCCAAAATGGACTAGTGGATCAAAAGTTATTTAATATTAAAAAAATTTACTTAGTAATTTTAAAAATTACTATTAAAATTACACAAAAGTTGAATGATCTTGGGATCCTGTGATTGGATTTTGATTATTTTGGACTTGTTAGAATCATCTCATTGAGACGAATGTTTTGGTAGTTGAATCATCCAAAATAGACTAGTAGATCACAAGTTATCCAATATTTAATATATATATATATATTATTAAATTTTAACTAATCAAATGCTCAAAAAAATTATCAGGTGGGGGGTGGAGGTCAGCCACTTAGTGAAACCCTAATCAGCTGATAAATTGCAATCCCCTAAGTAAAAATTTGTGCATCTTTCCTCCTCATTCATTAATTCTAAGTTTAGTTGGTTCTCTTTGGTATTTAGGTCTCTTCCAATTATCATTCAAAATCTTTGTTCTTTCCTGCAATAATCCTGAACTATCCTTCTTTGGATTTCTTTCTGCACTTTGGGTCATTAAGAGGCATGTAGATTATCCAAAGAATGAATTTTACAATCTTAAATAAAAGGATGCATCTTAGAGAGTATATATCCAGAGTATTATATTCTGCTACATGCTTTTGCCAATTTTTGTGAATGAGAATTGCTACTCCTAAACCTTTTTTCTTTTTGATTAGTTTGATAACTTATAATTCTTGAGGTCTACTTTGTCAAATTAAAATTTCTTATCTCTAATATTAGTTTCTTTAAGCCCTATAATATTATAATTCTCTCGTATTCCAAAGTCTATTATTTCCTGTATTTTGAGTATATTATTTCTACATCGGGAAAATAAAAACATTAATAATCTGCAGTAATATTCAAATTTATCAAATAAGTGCAGAATTTTGTTTAAAAAATTGCAAAGATCATCAAAATTTAGATTTTTGCAGTTCTTCGCAAATTTTTTGCCAAAAATCTGTGAAAATATTTAAAAAGTATAATATTCACAGATTATAATAGAATTGGGAAATTAAAAACATTAATAATCTGTAGTGATCTTCAAATTTATCAAATAAGTGCAGAATCTTGTTTAAAAAATTGCAAAGATCTTCAAA
>QKWP01001116.1:74157-99995 GCA_003550325.1 Gigaspora rosea
TCTCCAAATTTCAAGTAAAATAAAAACAACCCTGCTGATTTAATGTATTTTTAGGTGCTGAACAAGTTTACTTATTGCATTTTGTTAGAATTAATTAATAAAAATTTGTGAATTTTAAGAATTTACAGAATTTTACTAATAAAATTCTATAAAATCTTATGATTCACAAAATTTTACTAATTATTTCTAACTTAATGCACTAAGTAAACTTGTTCAGCACCTAAAAATACATTAAATCAGCAGGGTTGTTTTTATTTTACTTGAAATTTGGAAATAAGATGTTAAAATTTGTCTTTTTTGATTAAAAATCCAAAATTGTGCATCAAATCTCTAAATTACAAGTAAAATAAAAACAAAAAGCCGTTTTGATGCATGTTTAGGTGCTGAACAAGTTTATTTAGTGCATTTTCTTAGAATTAATTAATAAATATTTGTGAATTGTAAGATTTTATAAAATTTTATTAATAAAATTCTATAAAATCTTATGATTCATAAAATTTTACTAATTTATTCTAACAAAATGCACTAAGTAAACTTGTTCAGCACCAAAAAATACATATAAATATATTCGGACTCAAACCAGTCTGCAGACTTCGGACCAGACCTGGACCGGACTCATAGTTGAGTCTGAGTCTGATCTGAAGTCTGAAATTATGGGTAATTTCATTACTTCTGATACATTGCATATTAATATAATATAATAAAAATTTTATAATTAATATTTTATCTAATTATTGCTATTTATGGCTAAGCTTTTGGGATTAAATATAGCTATAGTTTTAAATAATAAAAATAAATAAAATATACATTAGTTAAATCTTTTTCAATTTTAATAATTGAATTTTATATCAAATAATTATATAAAATTTAAAAATCTATAACTTTTGATCCACTGGTCCGATTTAAATGATTTAACTATCAAAATGATCCCCTCAACGAGATGATTCTAATGAATCTAAAATCATCCAGATACAATCACGTGATCAAGAGATCGATAAAGATTTATATATAATATAAAACTTTGCCGATCTCTTGATCACGTGATTGTATCTGGGTGATTTTAGATTCATTAGAAGCATCTCATTGAGGGGATCATTTTGATAGTTAAATAATTTAAATTGGATCAGTGGATCAAAAGTTATAGATTTTTAAATATTATATTATTAAAATTGTAATGTTACACAAGAAAATTGGTACTTTATTCAATATAGTAGCTCTTTTTTTTACTTAATAACTTTAAATAAAATTTTACAGACCTTTTTGTAATTGTTACACCAAGTTACTTGCGTGGTAGCACAAAGCAACACTTAATTTTAATTAGTTAACTTTTAAAAAACCAAAAATTTTTAGTTTTTTATTAATTTTTTTTAAAAAATTGAATAAATTTGAATATTTTTAAAGAAATATTAAATCAAGAACTTATAAGAAATATATTATATATATACTCAGGTATTATATATATTTTTTTGTTTGCTTATTAATATGTAAAATTTTGAGTTATTGTATTTAATTGGAAGTGTATCAGGATGGTGTATCACGCTTATTGAAATTACCAATAGCAAAATTTAGAGTCTGAGTCTGGTCTGATCCCGGACCGGACCCGGACCGGACCTAGGAGCACTATAATATATACAAAACTAATATAATTAAAGCAATACAAATTTATAACGACCAGTAATTGGATTTTGACGATTTTAGGCTCGTTGGAATCGTCTCATTGAGACGGACATTTTGGTAGTAAAATCATCCAAAACGGATCGTTGGTTCAAATTTTATTTAATATTAAAGTTTAAAAATTTTTTAAAATTTTAGCCAATCAAAAGTTATCTACTATTAGGACCTGATAATTGCCAGACCCCCTCCCCTACCCTAAAAAATCAGGTGATAAATAGCGCTCCCCTTATTTATTTTTTTTTATTTATTCGTTTTGTTATTTTTTTTATTAATGTATTCATTTTTTTTATTTATTTATATAATATTTTATTTTTTTATATAATATTATATTTATTATTTGAAATAACCGGTAATGATGATCAACCCGGATATAAATAGATAAGTTCTTTTTTTTTTGTCTTTTATTCGTTTTTTTTTACTGGTACTAACATTTATATTTGCTTTTTTCGGTATTGGTAGTTTCGTCCATTTCGCCATTTCTGAAGATGCCATTGTTACCTCCGTTCTTGGAATTTCGTCGTCGTCGTTACTGGTGTCAGTTTCTGAAGTTGACATTTCAAAGTTTTGCCATTACAGGACGTTGTTTAATCTATAGCTTGTGTTTTTGCTTGTCTGTGGCGTGATTAACTTACTTTTTTTTGGATGACTATCATCGTTCTGCGCCGTCACTTTTGGTGTTATCCTTTTCGGTATTGTCATTTTCGGTGTTATTGTTTCGGATCAGCTTTCGTTAGTATGATGCTGTCGATTTCGGTGGGCTTTGTAGTGTTTTTGTTTCTGTCTAGCGCGTATTGTTTACTAACCAATTTATATTTTTTCAGTTAACCAGTCCGTTTTGAAGTCTTGATTATTGTGCTGTTATTTTTGGAGTCGTCGTTTTTGGTGAAATTGTCTTCACATGGAGTTAGTTTTCATTGGTATATTGCTTTTGATTTTTGTAGGCCTTCGTTTTTTTTAGTACATGTTGTGTTTTACTAACCAGCCTTTCTATTTTCAGATAGCCATTTCTGGTGGAGTCACGGTTACTAGAGTTAGTCTTCATGGTGTAATACTGTTGATTTCGGCGGGTTTCATAGCTTATCGTTGGTGTTAGTAGAGTTTGCTTGTATGAGTCGTCGTTTTGGATAGAATTTAAGTGCCGTTTTTGGAGCTTGTTTATATTCTTTTGTGGCGTCGTTTTTGGTGTTTCTCAGAGTTTACTTACTTGAGCACATCGGTTTCGTAGAATTAGCTAGTTGTTTTAAGGTAGTTAATGGTTAGGATTACGGTTAGGGTAATATAATAGAATTAGATAGTTTTATAATTATTGTATTTTGTTAGGGTTAGTTAACGGTATTATAATTATTATTAATAAAATAAAAAATAATTAAAATATAGCAATTTTCTGATATATTAGTATTTGATATATGAATTTTTTTTTTAATAATAATAAAAAAGCATATACGTATGTATATATTATAATATATATATAGTAGTTATGAAATCGTAGTATATTAAAATCTGCGAAAGTTTTTAAAAATATACAATTCTGCAGAACTTTTCTTTGGCGATCACCAGCAGGGTCGCAGTTCTTCCCAAATTTTTAGTAATTGATTTTTTAAAAATCTGCACAATAACGATGTCTGCGCAGAAAATTAAATTTGCGCAGAAAATAAAAAAAATTTCTTCAATGATCGCTGGCAGGGTCGCAGATCTGCATTAATTTTTAATAATTGTGTTTTTTAAAAATCTGCGCAGATTTGCACTATAAAAACTTCCCTGATGTAAGCCTATTAATATTATGGTAAAAAGTTCCTATTTATTTCCTCCAATTCCTCTCACATCTGCTGGAGTGACTTCTCACTCCTAGCATTCTGTGATTCAACTAGGGCGGCCTTTAGAATTGATTTGGTGGGAGCGCTTCTCTTTCTGCTTTAATTTTGTTCAAACTACAAGGATTCTTTCAAGAGCATCACTTTCAAGCCTGTAAGTTAAATTCTCCGTTGATTTGAATTGAGGATAAGTTTTCTGTTTTTGTTTTTCCTTTGTAATTTACTTTGAATGGGCTCCCGAGCTGAATTATGTTAGTTCTATATAAGGAACTTCCAGAAAGTACTTTTATTCTATTTTCCTCTACTGGGAGGGACCCTATTAAGTGTTTTTCTTGTTTTTCTAGTGAACTTAAGACCCATTCAAGTTTTGTGTTATAGTAGTATACTGTTTTTTTAAGTGCATTCTTGAGGTCCTCTTTTGATTTGAAATATATTGTGGCCCGTTTGTGCTAATTATTATTACTGTTGCAGCTTATGTATACTGCCTTGGCTTTTATAAATCTCAATTGTCTAACCAGTGCACTTTCCATTGCCGTTCTTGGTAAATTGTTTATTGATAATCTATGTTTCCTTTTTTCCTTTAATATGTCTCTTTGAATTCCCCTAGTGTAATTCTAAGTGTTTTGCCATTTTCAAATTGAATAGCCCAACTTGTTTTCAAAGTCTTGAGTCTTGAGTCTACTAATATATTAATCTTTATAAGTGCCATCTTCATTCTTCTCGAGTATTTAACTCTCTTTATAGATGCTCTACTATAGTAAGATAAGCAGTCTTTGATTTTGTAGGCCTGGGCTTCCATTGGTATATTTTATAATATAAAAATGTATGTACTATTACAATGAGATGCTTTTTTAGTGAAATAAGATTCTAAGTTTCTTGGTGCCTAGTCTGAAATGTATATGTCTCCTTTTTCCATTTTTTTCTTTTTAGTCCTTATTGCTATGTTCATTTTAGAGATACTATCTGTCTCTATATCCATATCTGAGTTTTTCCTTTTTGTTGTATACCGAAAAATATACTTTTTGGCATATTAGTCATAAACACTTCTACTTAGTATATGTCCATTGTATTCTCATATGTGCTAATCTTCTGTTTTGAATTTTCTATTACATCTTCTTTTTGAAATTGATCTTTGGTAAAAATAGATTTGGTTTGGCTTAGAATTTTGTCAATTCCATAGTCCATGATGCCACTTTCTTGTTGTCCAAAGGACATAACGATAGAGTCATAGTGATCTGGTTTGTGTGTGTGTTCGCAAATTATAAATTTTGATTGGCTAGATCAGGTGTAATGTAAAATACAACAATTAAAACAATCCTATTGACTTATATTTGGTTCTTCGGACCCTAAATGGTTTGCATTTTTCTAGTTCTAGCAAGATTTTTTTATATCTGTCTGAAGCTGATTTTTCATGTAATGTTTGGATTTCTAAATTTTCTTGCTTGTTTGTCATTTCTGTTTTCTCTATAGCTGAGTATTGTGCTAGTAAATTATTTTTCATAGGTATGTTCTTTAGAACCATCTCTCTAATCGTGTTATATTTTAGGTTGAGTTTTCTGGTATGCGAATTCTCCTTGTATTTTATTGTAGTAGTATTATAGTTAACTCGTATTTTGACAAGTCTTGATCTATAAATTTACTTTTCTCTTTGGAGATTTCCTGTTTTGCTAATTGTTTATAGCTAATATGGTTGTGTTTTCTATCGCCTTTTTAATAATTATAACTAATCCAGGGTTACTTAACTTCAACCATAGAGCCACTCATTTATTCTTTTTTAGTATATCACGTTGTTGTTTAATTAAGACTTTGCAATTTGAGAAAATTTTTTCTTAAATAGCCCTTTATTTTCTTTAAATGTATCCATTTTTAAAAAATATTCTTTAATCTAGAGTAGTTGAGCAGATGTTCGATCACCTTCTGTTTGTTTGTATGTTTTAGTACTCTGTTTATTCAAAAACTAAACATGTTGTTGTTTGTTGTTATTTACTTCCAAGGACATGTTTGTTTGTTTACTCTAGTGATCTGCTTACATAATTGATCAGAGATCTACAGTACAGAGTTTTTGTAATTCCCAAAAAATGTAGAAAGTTTTTAAAAATTTTTGTCGTAAAGAAGGTTTTTGCCAAGTATTGCAAAAATTATAAGGTTTTGTGCAAAAGAGTTCTAATTGACTCTAGTTCTTTTTAAAGCTCTTTTCCTTTTGCTTATTGGTATTTTGTATATTTGCTATAGCCTTATTGTGTCTATTAGTGATAATTTTTCTTAACCATTTTGGGAAATAAGAATTAGCGAAAAGAGTTTTTTTGATTAAATTTGATTAGTTAATTAACAAAATATTTAAGTTTAAATAAAATTTTTGTTAGTATTAGAGAACTTTTTATTAGGGAGCTTCCAGAAATCAGCTGATTTCTGGGTAGGTGAGTAGATTAGCTGAAGTATCAGATGTAATTCCGGTCAAAATTTCATAAATCTGGCCAAAGTTGCAAAATTATTTTAACCAAAATTATTGATTTATTAATAATATTTAATAATTAATAACTTTTGATTTACTAAACCAAATTTGATGATTTAACTACCAAAATAATCTTCTAAATAAGAGAATTCTAGCAAGCCCAAAATTATAAAAATCTAATCACAGAATTCTGTAATCAGAATATATTTGTTTTACTATATAAGTTTTATAATTTATTAAATAATTATAACCCATTTATAGTAATACAAATTTATTCCAATTTTAGGATCCTATGATTGGATTTTAACAATTTTGAGCTTTTTAGAATCCTCTCATTGAGAGGATCATTTTGGCAGTTAAATTATCGAAATTGGCCCAGTAGATCAGAAGTTATTAACAATTAAAAATTAATTTTTAATTGTTAATAACTTCTGATCCTTTGGGCCAATTTTGATAATTTTACTACCAAAATGATCTTTTCAATGAGAGGATTCTAACAAGCCCAAAATCGTTAAAATTCAATTACAGGATCCAGGATCCTAAAATCAGATAAATTTGTATTACTATAAATAGATTATAATTATTTAATAAATTATAAAACTTTTATAGTAACACAAATGTATTCTGATCACAGGATCCTGTGATTAGATTTTTATACTTTTGGGCTTGCTAGAATCTTCTTATTTAGAGAATTATTTTGGTAGTTAAATCATCAAATTCGGTCCAGTAGATCAAAAGTTATTTACTATTAAATATTATATTTAACTTTTTAATAATTGTAAAATCTGATTGGCTAATTGGGTATCAGGTATGGGTAGGTGGGGTAGACTTATAGTAAACCAAAATCAGCTGATTTCTAGAAGCTCTCTTATTGATATTTTAATTTTTACATTTAATTAAAAAATTAAAATTTTTTAAAAAATATATTCAACAAACATAAAAATTAAAAAGTTAAATAATCAAAACTTCTTTAATTTTAATAAAAATTTCAAATATGTATATTTTGATATTTCAAAAAGTTTACTTAATCAATAATTATCAATTAACATAGTGAAATTTAGATTTACTATGTAGCAACTATTTGCGATTAACCAAAATTGATTTTATTTTAAAATAATTTATTTTACAAAAACTACTAATCCAATTTGACTAAAATTTTAATATAATATATATAGTACAGAACAGCAAAAGGCATTCAATTTTTTTTAAAGAGCACCAAATTTAATGTATATAACACAATTTCTAATTGGTTAATTTTTATTAAAATGCCAAAATTGGTTTATACTATATAAGCTATGATTGGTTAATTACACATCACTCTGGTTATATCGACATTTTCGGTTCATTAGTAAAAAAATTCAAAATGTCGATACAGTGAGTTATACCGACATTTTATATTGAATTTTTGAAAAAAAATGTCGATATAGAAAGATTTTACTATGATGTCATTATATCCAGATGTCAGTATAACCAGAGTGATGTGTATTATATTATAATAGATTACTCAATTTTCTTAATAAGTATTAACTAATAAAATTACTTACACATGACTAGCATTAATATGATTGGTAATTTCTTTGTACCAAATTTTTGTTTTATATTAAAGTTACCAAATTTTGATTTCTTATAACTTTTATAAAAAACAAAATATTAAAAATCTGTTTTACAGATTTGTAGTTTAGATTATAAATAATAAATTTGTAAGAGTGGTTTTTAAAATACTATATTCTATCATAATAAGCACCCTTTTTTTAAAATTTTAAACTTAAATATCTTGACAATTAATTTATCAAATTTAATAAAATTTTTTTATTTCAATTTTATTAATTTATAAAATTGAAATAAAAGAAATTTTATTAAATTTAATTAGTTAATTGTTAAGATATTTAAGTTTAAAATTTTAAAAAAAGAATACTTCATGATTGGATACAGTAATTATTTATTATAAAGTTATAAGACACATATTGGCTGATTTGATTTTTTGGGCCTTTTTTCAATAAACTGTTACATGAAAATTTGCTCCTAAGTAATGTTAAAAAACTAACAAATGAAGCACTTATTACAACTAACAAAAGTGCTTCTTTGACATCTAAACAAGTTAAAAAACTAATAAAACTCAATAAAAGAGCTATGCTAAGCTGTAGAAAGAAGTGCTTTTACCGTTTGTTGAAATATTTAGGTGTTTTAGGTTAAGGATAAACTCAGAAGCAAATTTTTAAAAAACTAACCTTTTTAATACATATTTGGCTTATAATTAAATATATAAGCATCATAATTTTCTAAATATTTAATTATAAACACAAGGTTAGTTAAAAAGGCCATTCTTATGAAAATTTGTACTGTAATAAATTTTAAGTACAAAATTCCTTTGATAATCCTCAATTATGATTGGTTGATTTTGGGGTTGAAACAATTTGGCCGATATAATTAACAACTGCTAAAAACTTGAATGTTTTTTGCTGTTCTATACTGTATCAAAGTTATATCTATTTATATTAAAAACTTCAGATCATTTGGATAAATAGTTATTGAGAATTTTAAAACCAGATATTATAATTTTTATTATAATAAATACTTCAATATTATTGGCTATTTTACTATATATATATATAGAACATGATAAAGTAGGGTCCTTTCTTTCCCTAAAAATTATATGATTTACTGCACTTATCTAAACTAAATTTATTTATACTAAATTAAAAAAATTTTTTATAAGTTTTTAGATTAATATATAAAAAAAAATTACTATTTGCACATAGTATATTTATACATAGTTATTTGTAAAATATATAAATTAAACCAATTTTTGATAAAAACAAAATAACAGGATAAAACCTAAGTTGTGAAATACTTGTGAAATAGTGAAATCTGCTATAATTATTACATAAAAGTAAAATCTGCTTTTATATAATAAAAAACATATTAAAATATGAATTTTATTTGCAACTCAGGTTTTATTCTGTTCTAAAACAAAAAATAAATTTTGATTAATATTAGAGTTAGGATAAAGGTCTAGAATAGGCAAGACTTAATTTGTGCTAAATTTTTGCAAAAAAATTTTTTCTTAGTACAGCTTGTATTTTTCTATTATATTGTATATTACTGTGTATAAATATACTGTATATAAATAGAAGCGCTCAATATAAAATTAATACTTTATCTGTTATTAATTTATAGAATTTAATATTACAATAATTTAGATTATTTTAAATTAATTTATTTACAAAATTTTTTATATATATTTTTTAAGGTTAATATATATGTACTTGAAGGTACATATATCCACATCATATAAACTATAAATTGCTATTAGAATTCAATATTAGGTATAATATTACACAATTAGAAAAATTCAAAACAAAAATTTATTTTGCAAAAATCACTTATTTCACAAAAAATAACATACTAAACCACTTTCTCTGCATTATGAGCATTTATAAATAATGTTATACAAGAGAGGGTCAGACAAAAGATAACATTTTTTCTAATAAATAGGGAAAGTATCAAAAAAAAATATAACATAATTTTTTAGCAAAAATTGTCTAAAAACTGATCCAATGGTCCAAATTGACTAATTTTGGTACCATTTGATTTGTCTCGGTAAGAGGAGTCAAATAGTACCAATTTCATTTCATTTGATCAGAAATTATTGGCCAAATACTGTTGGTTATATTTTTTTTATAAAATTAGAGCACTGACATTTATTAGGTAATATTTTAGAGAGTAGGATCAAGCCAAATGCTATCTCATATAAAAATTTTAACCAATTAAATTTGATAAAAATATTATCTGGGGGTGGAAGTGTGAGCCTCTATAGTAAATGGATATTATAAATATACATGTTGGCAAAATCCCAAATTACTATAGTTTGGGATTTGTCCGTGCCCAAATCCCAAATACATCCCAAATTAATTTCTCAAAAACTTTATTAATAATCTTTGTTTAAACAAATAGTAGATATTTTTATTGTTATAGATAACATATTTGCAAAATTTCAGGCCTACTTTTTTGATTTAATTTTTTACAAATAGCAATTGTTTTTTTTGAATTTGGGATTTGTCCATGTTTTGCCAGCAAGTATAATTATAAATATTAGTGCCCTTACTATATAAACAATAGTTTTTTGCGAATATCTTGTGATCCAGTAAGGGCACTGACATTTATTACTTAATATCTATTTACTATAGAAGCTTACTTTCTCACTCCCAGATAAAATCTATAAATAGAATTTTGGCCAATCAAATTTACTAAGATAAGATTTTTCTTGACCCCCCACCCCCTAAAATATTACCTAATAAATGTTAGCGTCCTAATCCAAATAACATAATTTTAGTATTATTGGATTTATCTCACTAAGATAAATCAAATGGTACCTAAATCATATAAATCAGATTACTGTATTACAATATATTAAAATTTTATATATAAATATATGAATTTTGAAAATTTTTTTATATAGTCTAAAGGGGACCAAGTGCTACTATATGGAGGTATATAATATTATTTATGGATGCTCTTTAATAGAAAGATTTTTTTGAGTGTTTTTACTATATAACTGTTTAAACCAAACTTTAATATACAGTTGCTTCTCTCTAATCCGAACCTTTCTAAACTGAACACTATTAAACTCTCTCTAACCTGAACAAAATCTTCTAGAACATTTATAAATTTTATTATAAAGTTCAGATAAGCCATATATAACTTTTTGAAAACTGAACTTTTTCAAATTTTTATATAGTAAAAAAAGCAGTCCTGACAGTTCAGATTAGAGAGAGTTAACTGTAGTTCTTACTCTAACTCTAATTTAATAATATAAACAATATTGGCATTACTATTTTTGTATATAATATCATATGATTAAAATAATGGGTATAAAAAATTTAATGTACTCTATAGGTATATTTATATTAATTCTATTTTTTATTATTTTTTTTTTTGTTTATAACCGAGACCTTGCTTTTTTTTATTTATTAAGTTCAATATTATTACATGCAGAAGAGAAGAAAGAATAATGTATTACAACTATTAGAGAAAAAGAAAACTTAGGCTTCATAAGGATCTTCCACTACCATTTGTAACGATCTCGGAACTCATGACGCAGTGCCGTGACCTCGAACCCGTGATGCGGTGCCGTGATCAAGCCCGTGACAGCTACGATATGGTACCATGATCAAACCGTGATTCAAGCATGGGATCATCGATTCAAAGAGAGATACCGTCATAGTCGGGTTATGACCAAGTATATAGATAATATAATAAGATAGCATTACGAAAATATAGTTAGTATTAGTCATAGTAATTTACATCACTTACAAATGTTATATAAAACTTGTACAAACCTTCTTGTAATAACCTTAGTCTGTACAATAACAATAAACTTGCTCTTTTTGTACAAATAAAAAACCGTCTTGCCGATTTGAGTCGTGACGTTTGTACAGACTACCACCCATTTTAGATTTTTGTAACTTACAACTGACTACTTATAGTATTTTTGTTCTTGTTTTGTCTAAGAAACTGGGTCGCGTTGCTCTATACATCATAAATAGTTAATAAAAAAAAAAAAAAAAAACAAATAACAAACAACACTTATTTGATATATAATAATTGTCACTCAACCAAAAAACAATAAAATATTATTCTTGTCCACGTATTTCTTATTCCTGTTAACAGTCAAGAGATTCTTTTTATGGGTATCATTCTGATTTTGATCCTTCAAGAGTTAGGGCAGTGTCATTAATCACCTGATTATTTTTTATCAGAGGCCTACCCCCCTCTCCTCAATATATAAATAGTCAGGTTCTTATATATAATTTCAACTTTTTTTACCCCCCTCCCCCCCTAAAAAATCACCTGATTTTTGTTACTCCCCTTAGTATAGTTGATGTACAACCTGATCTCGATGCTATTGTAGCGGCCTTGAACCAACTCCAAGTGGACTGCCAAGCACTTCATCAAGAAAATATGGAACTCAAAAACACTCTCAAGAAATTTGAGGCCCCAAAGGGTGTTAAAATCCCCTAAAAGAAACCTAAAGTGAGCCTTCCGAATAAGTTTGATGGTACCAGAAGTAAATTCTGAGGGTTCGTAAACCAAATCCGTCTTGTCATCCAGATGCAACCGTACTGTTACCCAGATAACCGAACTCAAGTAGGCTTGCTTGGAAGCTTGTTGACAGGTCCTGCTATAGCATGGTTTTCGCCCCTTCTTGAAACCCAATCTGTTTTATTGGAAGATTTCGAAGCTTTACTTAAAGAGTTTAAAGAAACTTTTGGTAATGCTAATAAATCTAGAACTGCCGCAAATAAAATAAGAAAACTTACTCAGGGGCCTAGAGCGGCCTTAAGCTATGCCTCCGAGTTCAGACAAAGGGAGAGGCAGCTCTAGTCTACCAATTTCGTACAGGGCTCTGTAACGAAGTAAAAGACTTGTTACTTACCTTGAAGGACCCCACCTCCTTAAATGATGCAATTGCTAAAGCCGTTAGGTGTGATAATCGGTTATTTGAGCAAAAACAAGAACGTTAATATGACATTACTAATAAAAAAACTTAGCCACCCATTGTCGACCCCTTTCCATTGCCAAATGATTCTATGCAAATAGATGCTGTTAGATTCAAGCCTCTACCACAGGAGGAAAAAAACCGACGTCGTATAAACAATCTTTGTTTATACTGCGGTGAACTGTGACACATTGCAAAAAGCTGTCCTAAAAAACATAGCTGGTTTTCTAGGATTGATGCAGTAGTCATAGATGAGTTGTCGGGAAAAGGTTGCCCCAGTTGCAGTAAGGGGGCTCCGACTGGATTATAACTTTGACTCTCCCCCTGGAAAAAAATCTACAACAGGACCTGCAACCGCGTTTGCGCCAGAACTATATTTGCAACTACCTGACAGAACCCAATTAAAAGTACAAGCATTAGTTGATTCTGGTGCTTCTTCGTGTTCATGGACATTAATCTAGCTTTAGAATATAACCTACCCATATTTAAGAAACATACTCCATTACCTGTGGAAGTCATTGACGGGCACGAAATTTCTTCTGGCGCAGTTACACATAAAACTGCACCAATACCTTTACAATTTCAAAACCACCACGAAGAATTATTTTTTAACCTCATTTCCTCACCGTATTACAAAATGATCCTAGGTTTGCCCTGGTTAGTTTTGCATAACCCTTGCATTAACTGGCGGGAACATTCTATTATCTTTTTTAACCCGAGCTGTGCGACTTATATGTCAAGGCCATCATTATATAGAAAACATCCGATACCTGAAGAAACAATTTATATGGTTCGAATTTTTAACACATTAGCAAGTAACTCGGGTTTAGCACCCCATACACCAACGATTCCTGCCAAATACCATGAATTTAAAGAGATTTTTAGCAAAATGGAAGCTAGCAAATTGCCTGAAAATCGCCAGTATGATTGTGCCATTGAATTATTACCTGGTAAACAACCACCATGGGACCCATCTATGAATTATCCTCGCATGAGCTCACAGAATTGAAAACATATAGAAGAGAACCTGGAGAAAGGGTTTATTAGACATTCAAGCTCTCCCGCAGGGGCGCCTATTCTCTTTGTCAAAAAAAAGGACGTAACCCTATGAATGTGGGTTGATTATAGGGGTTTAAATTGTGTTACGGTCAAAAATCGATACCTGCATCCCCTAATCCCTGAATTGTTGAATCGTCTTGCTTTTGCTAAAATATTTACAAAAATAGATCTTAGGGGTGTATATAATTTAGTTCATATAAGACCGGGAGATAAATGGAAGATAGCCTTTCGTACTTGTTACGGCTATTTTAAGTACTTGGTTATGCCCTTTGGCCTCACCAATGCCCCAGCAGTATTTTAGCATCTTATGAATAACATCTTTCGCAAATATTTAGATAGGCTCGTCATAATTTATCTGGATGACATCCTTGTATATTCACCAAACCAGAAAGACCATGATCGTCATGTTCGTTTAGTTCTTCAATGTCTACAAAAACATGGATTATTTGCTAAACTGGAAAAATGCAATTTGATAAAACGACTGTGAATTTCCTGGGCTACCGTATTACGCCCCAAGGAATCCAGATGGACCCTTCTAAGGTTGAGAGCCTCCTCTCTTGGCCTGTTTCAATATCGCTTCATGAAGTGCAACGTTTTTTGGGTTTTGCCAACTACTATCGGCATTTTGTCAAGAGTTATTCCCAATTGGTCACCCCTTTGACGAATTTAACCCGGAAATCTGAGAAAAGACCAAAAGATTTTTATTGGCCTTCCTCTGCCCAACAGGCATTCGATTTCCTAAAAACAGTCTTTATTTCCGCCCCAATTCTGGTTCAAGCTAATCCTTCGAACCCTTATTATTTGGAGACGGACACTTCAGACTATGCCCTCGGTGCGATATTATCGCAGTACAAAGAGGAACTCTGCATCCCATTGCTTACTACTCTCGAAAGTTCACTCCTGCTGAAATTAACTATGACGTTCATGATAAAGAATTGTTAGCTATTATAACAGCTCTGAAAAGATGGCGGCATTACCTGGAAGTGGCTCAACACCAAATTACTATATACTGTGATCACAAAAACTTAGTGTATTTTACTACTGCTAAAACCCTTAGCCGATGGCAAGCTCGGTGGTTCCTGTTTCTTTCTAATTACAATTTTAAAATCGTTTTTCACGCAGGAAGAGACCAGGAAAAATCTGATACTTTGTCGCAAAGAATAGATTACAAAAATTTGGACCATGATGAGTCAGTGGCCCAGCAACATACCGCATTATTAAAAGCTAAACATTTTTATTTAGCTGCTACTTTTGTAACCCCAGTTGATATGGACCTTAGAGATCGCATACGCCTCCATTTGGCCACAGACCCATTGGCCCGGGACGTTATTGATTATTTGATGCACCCTACGAGAAAAGTCACAAAGAATCGCTCTGACTATCTTAAGTTTCAGTATGAAGATGGGCTTTTATTTAGAGACAGGTTATTGTATGTGCTCCGAACTCTAGAGAAGTTGGAGGTATTAAAAAAACGGCATGATTCTAAATTAGCCGGTCATTTTGGAGTGACAAAAACTGTTGAATTAGTGTCACGAGATTATTGGTGGCCACAACTTAAATCTTTCATAAATAAATATATCAAATCCTGTGATACCTGTGCAAAAGCTAAGAGTTCTAGACAGCGACCTTATAGACTTCTGGAGCCTTTGCCCATACCTACCATGAAATGGCAATCCATCTCTATGGATTTTATCACCGATTTACCCATCGCGTCTAATTTTGATTCCATTTTAGTAGTTGTTGATAGATTGTCAAAAATGGTACATTTTATAGCCTGTAATAAAAGTATTAATGCTAAACAAACAGTACAATTAGTAATTAAAGAAATCATTCGGCTCCACAGCGTCCCAGCAAACATAGTATCGGACAGAGGACCACAATTTGCTTCGAAGTTTTGGAAATGTCTTTTCCAATTATTGGGCGTCTGAACTAATCTATCTTTAGCATATCATCCTTAGACGGATAGTCAAAATGAAAGAGTCAACCAAGTATTGGAGCAATATTTGAGTTTACAATAAACTACCATCAAGATAACTGGGTTGAATTACTTCCCCTGGCCGAATTAGCTTACAAAACTCGGTCCACTCTTCTACAAAAACCACACCATTTCTCACAAATTATGGATTTCACCCTCATTTTGACTTATATATACCATTCTACCCCACAGTCCCGTCTGCATTAAACAAAGCTAAGGAATGGCAAAAGTTAAATGAAACGCTTAGGACTAAATTACAACTTGCTTAAAAATGATACAAGGAAAATGCAGATAAATACCGACGGCTTGCTCCGGTATTTTTGATTGGTGACAAGGTCTGGCTTCTCTGACGCAATATCCATACATGCCGCCCTTCAGAAAAGTTAGACTACAGGAAACTAGGACCGTATTCCATCCTCGAGAGAATCAACCCGGTTACATACCGTTTATTATTACCACCAACACTCAAAGTTCATGACGCCTTCCATATTTCCCTCTTGGAACCCTATACATCAAATTCAATTCCGGGGAAAGTGGTAGAACCTCCTCTACCAGTAATTGTAGAAAGTGAAAAAGAATATGAGGTTAATTTAATTTTAGATTCCAAGTTGATTCGAAAAAAATTATTCTATTTAATCGACTGGAAAGGATATGACATAAATGAGTGGTCCTGGGAGCCTGCTGAAAATGTAACCCATGCACAAGAAGCTATTGCTCTTTTTTATCAACTATACCTGACAAACCTAGTTCGGCCTCGGTGACTTGTAAAAGAAGAAAGACTAAACGAAATAAGGGGGTAGATAAGCCACAAAAAGGGAGAATAGTGCAAAGATCTCGGAACCCGTGACACAGTACCATGACCTTGAACCTGTGACCGGTGCCATGATCAAGCTCGTGAAGCCACGATACGGTACCATGATCGAACCGTGATTCAAGCATGAGATCATCAATTCAAAGAGAGATACCATCATAGTCGGGTTACGACCAAGTGCATAGATAATATAATGAGATAGCATTACAAAAATATAGTTAGTATTAGTCATAGTAATTTACATCACTTACAAATATTATATAAAACTTGTACAAACCTTCTTGTAATAACCTTAGTCTGTACAATAACAATAAACTTGCTCTTCTTGTACAAATAAAAAACCATCTTGCCGATTTGAGTCGTGACACCATCGACCTAATTGTTAGCTAAACAAAGTTATTTTGTAATAACTTGTCAGGCTTTAGAATAAAAATTGTTAATATCAATAACCTTGTTCTGTCTAACCAGCTCAGGTTGCAGTATATTAAACGAAAAGCGGTCATATAGACCAGACTGCTTAAAATAAAGCTTCTAGAATTTTTGTTTAGCAGTTCTTGCATGTTTTTTCACATAAGCCACTCGTGACGATTGTATCCAATACAGTAGATGTCTTTTCTTTTTGAAATAGTAAACACTGCAGATCTTTTGGAAGGGATATGCCAGAATGCCCATTTTTTGAAAATTCTTTACAAACCAATAGCTTCAAAAAAAGTTCACTTGTAACCATAGTAAAAATAGTAGTTCTTCTCATATAGTTCAATATCCATCAGAGAGCCGCCAAAAACTTCTCAAAATGTGGTGAGTGATAAACTCTAAGCTTGTCAACAGGTAGTCTATGAACTTTACCTCTAAATGACAAGTACTAGTTTTGTGGTAAGTGACAAACTCTAAAGCTATTAGTTAACTGTATCCTAAATAACAGCTGCCAGGTTGCATGTTTTCTTGGTTTTTCTACTGTTTCTTTAAGACTTTACTTCTAAAGTATTAGCATATTTGTTGGTACAGGTAATTGGTGAGTAGATTATGGAAGGTCCTTCTCTCTATTTTTTATTATTATTTTGTATTAAAATAAAATTTAATATTTTTTTAATAGAACTTAAAATTTCTAATACAAAATTATAAATTATAATTATCAGTTATAAAACATGTTTTATTGAAATAAGTTTATAATAAAAATTATAATAAAAACATGTGAATTTACTATAAACTTTGAGCTAAGATCCTTTTTAGCTTAACTAATTAATTTAAAATTAAATTTTACAAATATATAAAACAAGAAAAAAAATTTGAGCTTAAAAACTATATTGAAATTTTGTTAATTTTGCACTTTTTCAAAATGTAATTTCACTAAAAACAAAAATTTACTAATTTTAAATTAGCAATTATATGTAAAGTTGTACTTTGAACAATTTTACTTAAACAATCAAAGTAGATTACCTTGTAAGAAAAATAAGTTATTTATATACTAAAGTTAAAAATTTTTGGTTTGTAATATAAACCCCCTTTTTTTATCAAGATAATCTGCTTTGGGCCTCTAAATAAGCTTGTTTGGAGAGTATTTCTACTTAGTTTGAGGTCAAAATATGTTTTTTTGGATCTTTTATAGATAAAAAAATTTTTTTTTGAAAAAAAAAATTTTTTCTAACTTTAACCCTATTTTTCATCTGTAAAAAATTTGAAAAAATGTGTTTTGATCTCAAACTAAATAGAAATACCCTTTGAACAAGTTTATTTAGAGGCCCAAAGCAGGTTATCTTGATAAAAAAAAGGTTTTTATATTACAAACCAAAAATTTTTAACTTTAGTATATAGATAACACATTTTTCTTACAAGATAACCTACTTTGGTCGCCTAAGTAAAGTTTTTCAGAGCATGATTTTACACATAATTGCTAATTTAAAATTAGTAAATTTTTGTTTTTGGTGAAGTTACATTTTGAAAAAGTACAAAATTAACAAAATTTTGATATGGTTTTTAAGCTCAAATTTTTCTTCTTTTCTTGTTCTATATGTTTGTAAAATTTAATTTTTAAGTTAATTAGTTAAGCTAAGAAGGACTTTCAGCTCAAAGTTTATAGTAAATTCATATGTTTTTATTATAATTTTTATTATAAACTTATTTCAAAGGAACGTGTCCTATGACTGGTATTAGATTCTAAGATATTTTATAAATTTTTAACAAATTAAATTAGAGATGTTTAGAATCTTATCCAAACAGTTGCTTTAAATCTTATTTGCACAACATTTATACAATTTAGTTTAGAGCAGTGTCATTAATCATCTAATAATTTTTTATCAAAGGCCTACCCCCCCTTTCTTAATATATAATAGTCAGGTTCTTATATATAATTTCAACTTTTTTTACCCCCCTCCCCCCTAAAAAATCACCTGATTTTTGTTACTCCCCTTATAACGTTGCTATTATATACTTGCATTTTATACAAGTAAGATATCTACATATAGTACAGTAAAATTTGATATGCTATATAATATATTTTTTATAAAAATTTATTGCTATAGCAGCATTTTGACCCTAAAATGCAGTCTAAAAAGTTTGTAAAAAAAGAATTTGTTAGTATATATATAAGGTTTACCAGCAAATAGGGATAGTTAGGTTCAGTTTTTGATTTGGAACCTTTAGGTTCTATTTCAAAAACCTAAGAACCTGGTATTTAAAAGTTCCAAAACCTGGTTCCCAAACCCGTTCCTGAACCTGGTTCCTTTAAAATATAATCAGAAACAATTAATTTATATTTTTGTATTAATACAATAAGTTATTAATTGGCTCTTTAGTTAATTATTTTTATTTATTATACAGTATTATTATTTATTATAATATTAATTGATTTCAAAAATGAACCTAAGAACCTAAGAACCTACCATGAACCTAAAAACCTATCATAAACTTAAAAACCTAGGTTCCAAAATTGGAACCTGGTTTTTAAAACCAGGTTCTAAAACCAGGTTCTTAGGTTCTGAACCTAGGAACTTTACCATCCCTACCAGCAAGGCAACGCGAATCATTGAATGTTAGGTCACGTATTACAAAACTATAGAATATTTATATTATTATCTGTTGCTAAAATAGTATGTTTACGAGCTGGTTCGATTTTTAACAGTTAAAGATCGGTGTACGCCTAAAGGCAGGGACGATGATTTTCTGCATTTCACGGAATGCCACAGAATCACGGAATCAGTGGATAAACACGGAATGCGTCAAAAATAGCACGGAATTGCCGCAGAAAGCAGGAATATGGCACGGAAATATCACGAATATCACGGAATGTAGGGATTTATAGGTAAACAATCCCAAAAATATACGGACCGAAAAGTCCCGATGTAGAAAATAAACGAACCTAAAAGACCGAAATAATCCGAAAAATAAACAATAATGGATGCAGAATATTTGAGTTTTTTATTATAACAAACGCAGAAATCATAAATTTTAATGCGCGGATTAATAAATTTGGAGCACGGAATTACGCAGAAATTTATTTTATCACGGACGGAATTGACTATTTATCACCGCAGAAAATCATCGTCCCTGGCCTAGGCATTAAATGAAGATCACGCACGTTGCACAGATCTGTATTTGACGTATAAATTCCATTTTTTAACTCATTCACATACAAACGTCAAAAGATGGTTTCTTCCGAGGAAAGAATAATTTTAAACGTTGGTGGTGTGAAGGTAAATAATAAAAAGTTGACATAATTTTTATTTATTTTTTTTATTTGGCAGTCCTTAAAATTAAAAGTATAATAATACAATCAAGGTATTGGTACTATTTAATGAGAAAAAAAATATAGACCACATTTTAATAAAAAATTACATTTAATAATTTTCGAAACAATAAGCTGAAATATGAATTTTTGTTTGTTTACTTTCATGACCTTATTTTCTCATTTCTTAGTATGAAACTTATCGTTCAACGTTGACTGCCTACCCTGATACTCTTCTTGGCGCTATGTTTCATGAGAGAAATCAAGAGATGCTTCGTCCCACCAACGGTAATGAATATTTCTTTGATCGAAATAGTCGAGCATTCCATTACATTTTAGAATTTTATCGTACTGGAAAAATATTGCTATTGGACGAAATAACAGGCCCAACAGAATCGACAATGGATGTTAATATTCAGGAGTTGATCGAAGAAATAAAATATTTTCAGATTCCTTTGCCGAGACGTGACATTCCAACTGATCAATATCATGCTGTGTTATTGGATAAATTTATTGATGCTTTGAAAGATGGAATCTGTGAAGCAAGATACGATTTTCATAACATTATTGGTGCTCAATTTGCTCCTATAAATCCTATAAATACCGGGAAAAAGATTTTTGACACTATACCTCCTGAAGGAAATTTTAAGAGATTGTTAGAACCTTTTAGATATAATGGTTATAAGATTATTGAATTATTTTCAGATGATATAGAAGAGCACATCAAATCTTTATTTCCTGATATTAAATTCTCGATTATCGAAGGTGAGGTGGAAGAAAATGATGTTGGGTACAGAGTTTATGTTATTAAAATAGAGATTGGTGACGAAGCTTGGAATCGGGATGCTATCCTTGGGAAATCTTGTCTCAAAAAGAAAAAGCCAAACGATCATAATGAGAATCAGATAATTTGACTCAGTTATTCATCATCTCTACATTTTTGTTATTTGACCATAAGCCATTATATCATTACATATAACGTTAGGGAGTTTAATTAATTACGTTGTTTTAGAGCTGACCTTGTTCTTTCCTTATCGACGAAGAGTTTTCCCGAAACATTTACTAGGTAATTTTCTCTATTCCTACTCTTGCCACATTCCTAGCTATTTGAACTTAAACGATAGCTTACTTTTTAGGTGAAATGTTTGATAGCTCAATAAATAAGATCGGTGTATTTCGTTATGTTACAAAATTGTGTAAATGCAATTTGTTTTCAATAAATAATCTACTAAAAAATCTTATAAACATAAATAGACAATTCTTATTAAACATCAACCCCTTAATTGCAATTCTTTTTTCAATGATACAATTAAACCTTTCCAAGTACATTTCAACTTATGACTAATTATAAGCGTGCGTTTAACAGGGTTATGCATTTAAAGAGTGTGATTTTATAAGTTGTTAATGATTGGCATTTAGAGAGAGTAATTTTATCAATGGCTGGGGCTGAGGCGCAAGACGCACTTGTAGTGCGTGTATAGGGATATTAGTCGATTTGACCTAGTCGACTTAGCCGTCTAATACCGGCTTAGTAAACTATACCCAAAATGACCAAATAGATTATTCACGAATTTCATGTAATTTAATATTTCACGAATTTCATGTAATTTAATATTTCACGAACTTCGTGTAACATAATATTTGAGCATTTTAGCCGTGATTAGTGCTAGCACGTACGATTAAAATGTAAATGATTATTTAGCCGGTTAAGCCGGCTTAGCCGATTTTTATAATCTCGACCCGACTAATATCCCTACGTATATAGTTTGGCAGTTATGTCAAAACTCAGCCAAAATCGCAAAAAGATTTGCACACCAAATAAAAATTAATGAAAATTTTTTTATATATAAACTTAAAAATTTTTTTAAAAAATATAGTTTTTTTATTATAGGAAAGAAAATAATAACTTTTATTTAATTATTTTATATATAAAATAAAAAATTTTATTAATAGCAACTTGTTTCAATACTAAAATTTATATAATTTATATAGTAAAACATATAAAATATACATACTATAAAAATATATTAAATTTTTAAAATTAAATTTCTTAAAAACTATTGCATAGAATTTTTTAAACTTTTTTTTATTTAAAAGATATAATTTTTAATTATAATTTTGAAAACTTAACACAGTATATAGATTTTAAATTAAATTATACAGTGAAATTCACCTAAAGCCATCACCTTTTAATTATAAAAATTTTTAAATTGTTCTTTAAAAACAAAAGATATTTAAAAAATTTTTTGATAATTTAATAGCTTATTGTTTAAATTATTAAACTATCAATAAATATTTTAAATATCTTTTATTTTTAAACTATTATATTAATTTAAATTTAAATATGATTCAAAAATTTTGGCATTTATATATAAAAAAACATAACAAAATTTGAATTTATTAACAAAAGTTTAAATATTATTAATTAATTTTAAAATTGTATTAAGTTTTTCTGCATTTTTATTGGATAATTAGGTTACATTGCAGCTAAAAAATTGCCACCTATATATAAAATATGTTGGTTTTAGGTGAATTTTACTATACTATTTTTAATATGTTTTTTTTTAAACTAAATTAAATAACTTTGAGCTTAATTTCTCTATAACTTGTAATTTAAATTTAATTGACAATTCGCAAATAAATGAGAATGAAAATTGGGAATAAGTTAATTATAAAAATTACTACAGTGCAGGACATCTTAAATTAGCAACTAAAAACTAATAATTTTTTAAACTTTATAAAAAAATAAAAAATATACAGTGGAATTCACCTAAAGCCAATATATTTTATATATAGGCACCAATTTTTTAGCTGCAGTATAACCTAATTATCCAATAATAATACAAAAAAACTTAACAATTTTAAAATTAATTAATAATATTTAAAGTTTTGTTAATAAATTCAAACTTTGTTATGTTTTTTTTTTATATATAAATGCCAAAATTTTTGAATCATATTTAAATTTAAATTAATATAATAGTTTAAAAATAAAAGATATTTAAAAAATTTATTGATAGTTTAATAATTTAAACAATAAACTATTAAATTATCAAAAAATTTTTTAAATATCTTTTGTTTTTAAAAAGTTATTACAATTTAAAAATTTTAAATTAAAAGGTGATAGCTTTAGATAAATTTCACTGTAGTTAAAAGAAAAAAATTTTTATAAAAATATACAAACAAAAAAGCAGAACAAAACTATAGAGTTTATTTTTTAATATAGCAAAATGTTGTAATGTTATTTCCTTTTAAAGTTACTAATCAAATAAAAGTTTGGCCATATATAAAAAATATAACAAAATTTTAAAAATATAATAAAATTTTAAAAAATATAATAAAATTTTAAAAAATATAATAAAATTTTAAGATATTAGCCAATCAAAATTTAGTATTTTGTCTCAAATTTGGCCACTTTTAAAAAAGTTATTGGTTTAAAGAGTCCTGCACTATAGTAGTACTAAAATATAAATTTCCTGTAATTTATAATAAAATATTATATAAAATTTTGGTATAGTGCACACAGTCTAGTTACATTAAATTATATTGACAGTACTAAAATTTTTGCAGATCATTTACTTATAAGATTGAATCTGATTGGTTAAATTTTTTTATATGTTTTTTATTTTTTTTATATTTGAACTGAAATTTTTAAAATAGCTTTTTTTAAAAATTAAATTTTTCTTAATAAAAGTTTTAAAAAGCTTAAAACTAAATACATAGTTGAATAGAGCTTGTCAAGTACTACATAAATATAAAAATTTTTTTACAATTGAACTTTTAAATAAAAAGCCTTTACAATTTTACATTTTATATAAAATATTTGATATGATTAGGCTGCATGTACCATATCTAGTTTTTGAATATATATAGAATAACTAGTTTTAAATAATTTTAATTTTTTTTTATAAAAATATAGAAAAATTTATTTATCTATTGTAGTTTAAATTTTATTTATGTTATATTTAAATAAATTATGTTTACTAGATCAGAAACATATATTAGAAATTGCAATAAATTTATATATAAATTTTATATAGTAAATTTTTATTTACTTTAAAATCTCAAAATAATAGACTGGGTGTTATTTTAAATCTTGGCCTAAATTAAGCTTAATTCAGGCCAAAATTTGTAATTTCACTCCTGTGCATTATTTTGAGATTTTACAATATTTGTAGATTATGAATTAATAAAATTTTTATACTATATAGGGCAACGTCAACTAAAACAAGGCTTATGGCATTTTTTGCAAAAATGAGTTAACTATGCCATCATATTAAGCAAGAATTTTTCTATATAATTTGACATTTAAAGCATTGATTTACATAGTAAAATTTTTTACCGATGCTTACTTTTTGAAATGCTATGTACGATTAAACGTGATCTAAAATTAGAATTTGGATATCCTGTTGTCGATCCTTTCTGCAGAGTCATAGAAATGGATTCGTGCGATTGGCTAGCAAATGTCGATCAAACAGGTTATACTAATAATAGATCATCATTGTTATTGTTACACAAAATTTTAAACGTGATTTTCTCAAAATAGAAAAAAAGCCATAAGCCTTGTTTTAGTTGACGCTGCCCCATATAGTTATCCTTCTATATAATCATATAGTTGAGCATATACCAATATAGTGATTATAAAAAAGTATAGCTATATAAAGATTACCTCTATATAAGTACAATATCAGCAAAAAAAATATGTGTAAACCTCTGTAAGTTTTTATGCAGGGGTAGTGTTCCGCAAAATGGATCTAAAGATCCAAATTCGATCTGGATCTGTTAATGAATCTGGATCAGATTTATGATTTTTAAGATTCGTCAAATTCAGATCTACATAGAGATCCGATCCGTCATATATAAAAGCGTCAAACCTGAGCTGGATCTGAGGATCTGTCTATTTAAACACGGATCCAGATCCATTCTTGGACCCGATCCGAGTTTTCAGGTCGAATCCAGATCCTTGAAAATATCTATCAGATCTGATTTGTGCGGAACACTACGCAAGGATAATCTTACAAAAAACTTACGATTAGTTCCGAATATTATAGGGGTAATAATTACGAAAATTTACGCTATAGTAACTTCAAAGTATTACGAAGTGTAATTAATAATTTTAATATTTACGGCATAGTAAATTCGAAATATAGCAAAAATATTACAAACAACAAATATTGAAAACTTGCAAAAACTAGTGAAAACTAGCGTAAATCAATGATATATTACAATCAATTAATAATCAATTAATAATAAAATTCACATAATCATGCTTTTTGCAAATTTTTTAATTGCCAATCCAGATAAGATCGGCAATATTTCTATATTTAGAATTGGGTCAAAACAAATATATAAACAAGGTAGTACAAAATCTGGATCAGGCCTGTATATATAAAATTTTTATATGATTTAAAGAATTTTAAAGATGTTTTTATTCATATCTTCTTATCTACATCAGCAAATTTTATATATAGAATATATCGATTACTAACTGGTAAGATATATATCGATACTTATCACCCCTGTCGATTACTATCGATAGTGATAGTAATCGATAGATATCCAGTTAATACCCTGTCGATTACCATCGATAGTGATAGTAATCGATATATATCCGGTTAATCAATATATATCGAATATGATATCAATTAATAATTATTATATTCACATAATCATACTTTTAGCAAATTTTTAAACGTTTTACAGGTTTTCACAAGTTTTCACAATTTTTTAATATAAAATTTTATTTTTTTTATTTATTATTATTATATTTTAAAATATTACATATTTTATTATAAATTATTATAAAAAAATGTCAAAAAAAATAAATTCAAAAAAAACG
>QKWP01001116.1:106923-117074 GCA_003550325.1 Gigaspora rosea
AAACAAAACAAACTAAACTAAAAAAATGAAACGAAACCAAAAAAAAACAAATGAAAAATGAAAAAACAATGTAAATTTAATAGAAGATCTAAATTATAAACAAAAAAAAAATAAACAAAAATCTAATCTGATCTTGTAGTACAATCATCGAAAATTATTGAAATATTTTGAAAATATTAGTCAAACACATTCTTGATATGATCCAGGTTACAGATCATTCTAAAATATTTCAAAAGTATTCGAAATATTAAAAAAAAAAAGAAAGAGAAAAAAAAGAGTAAGAAAAAAGAAAAGAAAAAAAAGAAAAAGAGAGAGAGGAGTAAAAATTGTGTAAAACAGCTTTTTTTTTTTTTAAGTTTTTTTACACATTTTGTAGAATATATTTTTATAATCTATAGTAGCTTACAGATCAAATGGGCTTAAAAAATTTTGAAATTTGTTTTTTTTTTTTTTTTACAGTCAAACACTTAATTATTGAAATATTTCGAAAATATGAGTTAAACATTAATTCAGGCTACAAATCTAATTTGATCCAGCTTGGTTTTCTAGTCCTAAAATATTTTGAAATAATTTGAAAATTAGTGTAAAATGCTTTTTTATTTTTTTATACACTGTAAGAAAATCATAAATTTATGTAAAATTTTATATAAGTTTACGATTTTCTTACATACCATAAAAAAATTGTAAATTTATATAAAAATTTTACATAAATTTACAATTTTTTTACATACCATAAGAAAATAGTAAACTTACAGAGAATTTTTATAGAAATTTACAATTTTCTTATATATCATAAAACTTACGCAATTTTACACTAAATATTATATAAGTTTACAATTTTCTTATATACTGTAAAAACTTGTGCAAGTTTATGCATATATATTTTTGCTAATGTATATATTAAAAAAGAGAGAAATAGGCCTCTGATAAAAAATAATCAGGTGATTAATAACACAACCTTTATAAAAAATAAACAGGTTACAAACTCTAGTTTTTTATTCTATTTGTGCAATTTTATTGGTCAAAATATCTAATGCATTATATTATATGAATTATTATATGAAATGATTTTAAATTATACAACTATATGACACATAATACATATATGGCATAGGAAATTATGTGCATATTATGTTACAACATCATCCTGAATACTCTACTTTGATCCAAGTTAGAATCATGTGACCATGTAACACTTTTTACTTACTATAACTTTAAAAACATATATATACTATATAAAAAATAAATACAAATTACTAATTTCAACTATTGTACTATGTTCTAACTATTTGCTAAATTCCATACTAACTATTATAGTATGGCCACTATTGATTATGAGTATTATACTATTTATGTTATAAATCACTTCTTTTTATTTTGTCATTCATGCTTGTTATTTTGCACGATGTATATATCATCCATACTTATGTTATGTTGTACTATATGAATTAAAGAAGTTTTAAAAAAATATAAATAGTATAATTTATGATTAATGACCACTATACTATAATACCAATATAGCATGATAATTTTGAAATACATCACATTGATACAACAATAACTTTTTTGATTATTCAGAAAATGCTGCTTCGCGGCATTCTCTGATCAAAACAATTATTACTGTACCAACGTGATGTTATCTTATATTATCATATAGGCCGGTGCAAAAAGATTTGCGCCTCAAATAGCTCCGATTAAAATATTTTTTGTACAAATTAATATTTAATTTTTTTAATTTAATATAATTATTAGGTTACCGGATTGATAAAAATAAAATTATTTTGATTATTTTATTGATAAAATAAAAAAATTTATTAATAGTAACTCTTTTAAAAATATTTACTATATAATTTACTAGTAATTTATATATACGTGTATATAGTAAAAAGATCAAATTATCATACTTTAAAGCTAAATTTCTTCACAACCAGTAATTCAATTTTGCTCAAATTTTAACCATATCTTTATCATAAGCACATTAATGCACTTGCATAGTACAAGCTCATACAACTGCATATTGGTTGTGAAATTATTTAAAATATCTTTTTTTTTAAAAAATTTTTTTTTTTCAAATAAAGTGAATTGTACATACTTAATTATTAAAATAAAACAATGTTAAGACAATAAAAATAATATAATAAGTTAGATTGAAACCTATTTTATTTGATACTAAAAATTTTTTAATAATTAATCAAGAATAAAAAACTTATTCTGATTGTCAAAATTATGAAAATTTTTGAAGAGCAAATCTTTTCGTACTGGCCCATACTATATTATATAATTATATACTATACCTATACTATTATGCATGCCTATACTAACAAACTACTATACTAGGGGTTTTAGCTGGGTCGGGTCTGACCCAACACGACCTGGGTTAGACCCAACCCGGGTCAGGTTGGGTTAGATCAAACCTGAGTTAGGTCAAACCCGTATCAGAAAAAACCTGAATTGGGTCAAACCCAGGTTAATGATAGGTGACGCATGACAAAACCATTTCATTGCAAAAATAAAATAAGTATAATTAACATTCTAATCTATCTATATACTTCAATTCTGGGTTGTTTGCTTTAACATTTTTGATTGGTCGTCTGAAAAATGTGATCTAAATGTAGAAAACTAACAAAAATATATAAGATGATTATGACTATTATCATGGTCAAGTAATTATTATAATATTCAAGTAAATATTATATCATTTTTCAATACTCTTATTAACGCCCTTAAACAACACAAAATTGTAAACATAAATGTTCCAAATTTACTTTTGTTGTTTGATTGCATAATATTTACAAACTATTTTGAGCTAAAAAAATTCACAAATTTGAAAATATTTTGTATAATGGTCAAGAATATGTGCAAGTTTAAGAACAAATGCAAAAACATGACAAATGCTCCATTATAGATAAAACATATGATTAATAAAAAAATAGTGAATACATTAGCGAATATCAAAAAAAGTTACATTCTATCAAATATTTAATGAAGATTTCTAAAATTTTTGGTCAGAATTTTTGCCGCCCAGATTATTTGATAATTAATCAATTTTCTCAGTGACTCGTAGTTTATATCGATCTACAAACCACGATTATAATCAATGAGCTAAAACTAATATAGTAATATAATGTTTTCTCTTTGCAATACTTATTTTAAAAATTGGCATTCGCCAATAAAACTAAGCTGCATACTATCTGTTATTGGATAATGAGCTTTGTAATTAACAAGACAACAAAAATGAATAGAAACAGTTTACAAGATCACGATAAACAAAATCAAAACTATACAAATAATTAACACCACTAGAAATTTCTTCTGTTATTCTAATCTTAGTTGGCCAATCTAATTCTAAAAAATGATTATCAAATAGCTTTGAAGGTCACCATTATTTGCAAATTTAAGAACCATATAGTAGGCTTCAGTTTTAGGATCTAATTTATATTAAAGTTTTTTTTTGCTTGTTAATTGGATAATTTATAAAGTTTATTACACAAAATTAACATGCCTTAAGTGATTCCAAAAAAACATATTATATGATAACGTTGGTTAACTTTAGTAATATTTCAAAACTTATTTTGAGAATAGATTATATAAATACTTGGATTAATGTATAAAGCAATAAAACATAAATTTATTTTCAAGTGATATAAAATAATTTATACTTCTTTAATAAGGTCAAAAATTTTTAAATAAGAACTAAATACAATTCCAAATCCATCTTTATCTATTATTTGTAAATTTTCAAAGGAATTAAACTCAAATAATCTAATATACCCTTGTTCAATAGCAACTTTAAACCAATTTGATATTGTCATATTTTAAAAGATGATTTTTAAAGATCTTAGATCATGTACTGTACATACAGATAATGGCATTAATTGTGTGACAAAGAGTATCATGTACGTACATACGTAAATAAGTACAAAAGTACAAATATGTGATTACATTTAAAAGTTAAAGTGCATTCGCAGTTTCATTTCTATAATTACATTTACTACAATCTTAAAATAAAAAACACCTTTATTCATCAAATTTTATGTCTAAAAAAAATAGAGAAATGATGCATTGTCCAATGCAGCACTTTAATTTAGTGATTGTGCCCTAGGGTATTATGACCGGTTAATGATTAGGTTACCCGAATACTGAATTATAAAATTGGTAATTAATTAAGATATCCGATTAACCAGTAACTTAAAAGATAAAATAGGATAAAATAACATTAAATATTTTCCGTTTTCGAATAAAATTAAATGACATACTTATTTAAGATAATTAATATATAATTCTGTTTTTCTTTTTTTATCAGATAAAATATGAGTGCCATCAAGTAAAATTTATCTTCAGCCTTTAAATTATATTTTGTATCAGACATAAATTAAATAGATTGTGTTCAGTACAAATATAATTGAAAGCTCGATGACAAGTCTTTTCTTGACAGCACTCAAATATAACAAAAGTTTTTAATTTAATCTTTGAATTAGTTATGTAGAAAATGCTTATAATAAAATTTGATAAAATATAAACTTAACATATTATAGGTCAATACTGATCATATTTATGAAACTTAGGCTAAAATGTGAAAACTATCAAAATAAACATTATATACTTGCGATAAAACGATGAAATAAAAACTAAAATTTATTTGTTCATAGCACTTAATATTTATTGTATTTTAAAGTTAATAATTGTTATCTCAATCCCTAAAGCTTTGTCAAAACTATTCAATATTTCAAGTCCATATTCTACAATCTTTACTTGTTGTTGGTTTAGATAGTAGTTTATTTTCATAATACGATTCCGTATTGTTACAAATGATAAAGTAAATTCTGCTATGCCTTTAATAAAAGTATCAGAATTCGCTAAAGGTATATTTTGATTTATAGTTTTAAAACTTGTTATCATTGAATAAATTATTTATGTTTAATGTATCACTAAATATGATTCCATTACAATTAGTAGGGTGAAAATGGAAGTTCTAGGACAGAATTCTGTAAATGTATCCAGAATAGGTTCCTTACCCCTTTACAAGCTCTTCTAAATATATTTAATCATATATTGAATTCAAGCTCTAAATTACGCTAGAGCCAATTCCTGTTAACTTACTCTCTTTACACCTAAATTTGGGTTTTCAAAATTAAGATAAACATAGTCTTTGTTAATGCTCTGGCTAAGTTTTTAACTCCAAACAAGATAACAAAAAAATTATGCTATATTGCTTGCCCTTGAAACGAGCAGAGAGCACTGAGGACTGAAGTGTCCGAGTGTGCTTCTCTGCGAGCCCATTCAAGTCTAAAATGCATACTATTTTCTGTTATTCTAGAATTAATTCAAAAAGCGATTTATTACTATCTAGCAAAGGACAAAAATCTTACTGAAAATGGGGCTTGCCCTATTTTTGGTAAGACTTTTTGTTTCCTATACCCAAGTCTTACCAAAAAGTCTTACCAAAAAATATTAATCCGGCAAAGTCTTACCAAAAAGTCTTACCAAAAAATTTAACCTGGCAAAGTCTTACCAAAAAGAGTTACTAAAAATCACTATCTATTCTAAGTTTTTTAAAGCTTTATCACGCAGTTTGTTATAATATTGGATCACATAATAGCCCTTAACATGTAATGGACACCGCCCCGAACTCGAGCTAGTGGGTTTACCACATTCACTACACAGAACACGTACCTTAGATTTCCAATGAAAGTGGCACCCTTCGAATCACATACAAGGCCTACTACAAGCCTTACCAGAGTTATGTAAATAAGGGCAAGAATATTCTCCGATCATTTTTGCTTATAGGGGAAAATAATTAATTAAAGAAAAAAGTCTGTAAAGGTATTATATATCCCAGTAAGTTACCATCATCAAGGGAAATAATTAATTAAAATAAAAAATTTTATAAAGTATTATATACAAATCAAGATGGCTAAAGACAAAAGAATTTGTGATAGATGTAGTTATAACTTTGCAACACCACGTAAACTTCATGATCATTTAGAAAGAAAATTCAAATGCAAACCAATTTCACAAATTACAATTCTCCAAGGTATCCCCCCTCCTGTCACCCACATTCGAGGAAGAGATCGAAGACGAGAAGTAACAAAAAGAAATAAATCTCAATCCCCAATACCAATTTCCTAAGACCAAGATCCAAAAGCCGGTCCAGGCCAAGCAACCCAAGCATATAGAGAAGAAATAATCTCCCAGAACGAAGTTCAAGAGTAAAAATATATCCTAGAAAGCCATTTTCGATCAATTTACAAAATAGAAGATGGGGTTATAGAAAAAGAGCCACCCACAAAAAATATAGAATTTTTAGAAAGAAGACCCGACCCCAATAGACAACATCAAAATTTCAAATCTATGACGGTATGGGAAGGCATAGTGCCCTCAACCAAAAATCCTGCATATGCTTTTAACAAACGTCTAAGCAATCAGACAAAATATACAGATGTGCCTTACATGCCACAACTCATGGATTCAACACGAAATGCAATTATAGATGTCCTCAAAAAAGAGCTTCACAAAAAGGATCAAATAAAATCGGCATTGGTTATAAATGCCACATACATAAATATGAATATAAAGGAATCGGTGATACAGCCGATATAAAAAACTATAATACAAGTTATCACCACCCTTATCATAGAAGCAACATGCATGTACTCCTTTCAAAAAATGATATAGACCAGCATTTAACACAATCTGTTGGAAAATTGATGAAAAGATTGAGGCATATATAAAGGAAGGGTCTGGTAAAATTCTTCTTCGATTAGAAATGATACTTATTGAAACATATACATTTCGTCAATTCAATGGAGGATCCTATATTCCTACTCCCAAAAAGCTGGCCAATACAAAGTGTACTATCAATCCAGACAATCAAAAGCTAGTCAATCTAGAAACAAATACCTTATCAGAAAAATGTCTCCAAGGGGCATTAGGAGCTTACTTTGCCTATCAAGATGGAAATACAGAACATCTTGAACGAATCTTCCAAGCCAAAAAACTCAAACCCTATTTAGATATCGTCAAGCTTAATGGAATTCCTATGCCTACCCCAGTTTGTTCCCGTATATTTAATAAGATTGAGGAGATGAATCCTGATATCTCTATCAATGTCTGGGAATGGAAAGAAGAAACAGCGTCTCCCAAGCCAGTAATAGCTAGCAGGAACTATAAAAGACAACATATTATTGATCTCATGGCTCTTACGGATATTATCAAATCAGAAGAAGATAAATACGGACAAAAAAACTACTTTCTTTGGATTAAGAATTTAAATGGGCTAGTTTTTAGAGATACCGCTCATCATGGTAAAAAATATATTTGTAGAAATGTACTCAAAGTTTTTCATCAGAAAAAACTTTTGACCATCATTTTGAACACTGTCTCAGTTTGGGGGAAGCAATTCAAGAAGTCAAATTACCTACTGAAGGGGTTGATGACTTCGAAGCATTTAAGAACTATGGGCGGATGATCAATTCCCCATGTGTTATTATAGCCGACTTCGAGGCAGACAACAAAAAATGCAACGAAGAATATGGAGGACAAATGCGTAAACTCGCCGAACAAAAAGCCTATAGCTTTTGTTATCTAGTTCATTGGATCGATACTGGAGATGTATGGGGGCCTTTTATATATCGGAGCAAAAATGCTACACAAGAATTTGTCCAAAGAATTGATAAGGAGTTGGTCGGAATTAATAAGGTCTTAGCTATTAAGCATGACCGAATTGAGACTGAGGAAGACAAGAAAAAATTTGCCGAAGCGGATATCTGTTGGATCTGCAAAGGTAAATTCACTATAGATAGAAATAAAGTCGAAAGCTTAGAAAAGAAGGCATTGGGGCTCGATAAAAAGCTAAAAAATGCCTTAAAGAATTCGGAAGATTATAAGATCTTACAAACACAAATTTTCAAGATAACTAAAGATATTAATAAAGCAAAGTCTATGGACATAAATGTCTGGGACCACTGTCATATTACAGGTAAGTTTCGAGGACACGCCCACAATACCTGTAATCTTGACCTTTAAATCCAGGCATGGAAGACACCAATCCAGTTATCTTTCATAACTTTCGAGGCTATGATTCTCATTTAGTCTGTGAGTCTGCCGGGCGATCAGTTAATGCACACCAAATCAGAGTCATAGCCGAAACATTTGAGCGTTATAAATCTATGAAAGTAGGTCAGTTAAAATTTATAGATAGCATGCAATTTATGAATAATAGTCTGGCAAATCTTACAAAAAATTTAGGTGCCAACCACCCAATAACAACCAAGCATTTTGAAAAACTAGGCTACTCTTCAGAACAAATAGCCTTAGTTTTATGTAAAGGAGTTTATCCCTATGATTATATAGATTCACAAGATAGATTCTTAGAAACTGAGCTTCTTTTATTCGAAAAATTTCATAGTACTCTTAATGGAAAAATTAGCCAAAAAGATTACGAGCATGCCCAAAAAGTATAGAAAGAATTTAACTGCCAGAATTTGGGAGAATATCATGATATCTATCTTAAAACTGACGTACTTAGCCTGGCAGATATCTGGACCCAATTCTGAAAGACATGTATGCAATATTATGAGCTCGATTCCAGCCATTATGTATCTGCACCTGCACTAGCTTGGGATGCTATGCTTAAAATGACGGAGTAAAAATTGAGCTTTTTACAAATATGGCAATGCATGATTTTATAGAAAAAGCCAAGCGTGGGGGGCATAGCCATAGTATGTAAACGATATTTCAAAGCCAACAATCCTAAGATGGGTAAGGCCTTTAACCCGTCTAAACCAACAACTTGGATCTCATATGTTGATGCAAATAATCTTTATGGCTAGGCCATGAGTCAGTATCTGCCTATTGGAAATTATCAATGGGAGGTAAGCCGTAAATATCTTGAAGATAATCCAAATGAGCAAAAAAAATATCTTGAAAAGATTCTTAATACCGAGGCAAATTCTCCACAAGGTTATTTCCTAAATATTAAGGCACACTTTTCTCTAAAGGCCCATGACTATTTGAGTGATTTATCCCCAGCCGTAGAAAATATGGCTGTAAGTAAAGATATGTTGTGTCCCTATACCTCAGAGCTTGTAGATAACTTGGATAGAGGACAGTTTTTAGCAACAAAAAAATTAGTTCACCATCTTGGTCCACGAAAAGCTTATGTTATCTATTACCAAGAACTCCAATATTACGTAAAATTGGATATAATAGTTGATGAGGTTACAGAAATCCTATTATTCGACCAAACTAACTGGCTTGCTTCTTATATCACCTTTAATACAGAAAAGCGACAAGGCGCTAAAAATGCTTTTGAGAAAGATTTCTTTAAGCTCATGAATAATTTGGTATATGGCAAAACTATGGAAAATGTTCGCAAATACCAAGACGTCAAGCTCATGGCTGTGAACAATGATAAAGATGAAAAGAAGTTTATTAATCAGATTCGTAAATCCTCTTTTAAATATGCCAGACAGCTAGGAAATACACTTGTAGGAGCACATATGGGAAAGGCCACTGTAACTCTCAACAAGCCTATTATTGTCGGGGCATCAGTCTTGGGCCTTAGCAAGCTTCACATGTACTGCTTTTGGTATGGATATGTAAAAGAGAGATATGGTAATAATGCCTAGCTCAGATATAAGGATACAGACTCATATATGTTTCAAGTTGAGACTGAGGATATCTATAAAGACATGGCAGAGCAATTTGATCTTTTTGATCTTAATGATACTAAGACTATTGGGCTTTTCAAAGATGAGACTCTCGGCAATGTAATCACAGAATCTTATCATATCCGGGCCAAGTCATACCACTATGTCTTAGCAGATAAGTCTACAAAGTCTAAGCATAAAGGAGTTAGTAAAAAAGGTATAGATGAGATAGCTAAAAATACTTATCCAGAGAATAATTCACATATGACCCAAGTTTATAGAGACTATCTATTTGGTAATAAAGTATTCTATGCCAAAAATATAGGTATCCGGTCAAAGGATCATATATTATCTTTAGTCGAATCAGAAAAGAAGGCCCTATGCCCCATAGACACTAAGCGCTGGATCCTATCAGATGGGATAACCTCTTTGCCATATTTTCATTGGCGTAATAAAGCTTATAAGAATATGGTCAAGGCTGGTATACCCCATGAAGAGGCC
>QKWP01001116.1:119613-134619 GCA_003550325.1 Gigaspora rosea
GCTTTTCTATATAATCAATGTACTTTTCTTGGCTCTCAGAATTTTGGAGTGCCTTTTCTAACTTTTCTTTAAGATTAGAAATTTCTAATCGCAATGGATCTAGGTCCTTATCACGAATTAAGATTTCTTTTTCAAGGTAATTAATATAATCCTCTTTTGAGATAAGATCCTGTTGAAATTTGCTGACTCAATCTTGTATAGCTAATAAGGCACCTTTAAATTGCTCGATTCTTTCCCCCATTTTTTTTAGCCCCTTGATCTTTGATCTGCGAGGCAATAATATTTTTTTCAAAATTTATTTGTTATACGATTTATCTTTTTCAAATGAAATGAGAAAAAAGGGCTCAAAGATGTTATCTATTTCTATTATTCATATAGATTCTGAAGAAGGTCGAAAACTAGATATATCTATTGCTTTGTATAAAATCTATTATCATCCTAATGGCTATCAAAGAACTGTAAAAAAATTATATGAAGCTTCTTTAAAGGCTAGATATAATTTTTCTATCAATGAAGTATGTGATTGGCTTGAAAAACAAGCTTCATATCAAATTCATAGATCCCAGCCAAGATTTATTCCTAGAGCCTCTTTTAATAGTATACAAATTCCTAATGAATGCTATCAAGCAGATCTTCTTTATATGCCCCATGACCGGGTTAATAATATAACTTATAAATATTGCTTATGTATAGTTGATGTGGCTTCACGATTTAAGTGGGCAGTTCCTTTGGCTGATAGATCAGCTTCTTCTGTGGCCAAGGCCTTTAAAAAAGTTTATAGAAATTCTAAGTGCCCTCTTATTTGGCCTAAATTATTAAGATCGATCCTGGTTCTGAATTTAAATCAGATTGTAAAGAATTAATGGAAAAAATAATGTTAGAATTAAGGTTGGCACGTCTCATAGAAGTCAAGGTATTGTCGAAAGATTTAATCGTACTTTAGCTAAAAAATTATTTCGGTTACAGGATGCCTCTGATTTATTATTACCTATATCTATGAGATCGAGAGCCTGGGTTAAAAATCTTTATATAATTATTGATAACCTTAATAATTTAGTAAGTAGATTAATTGGCATGGCCCCGGCAAAAGCCATAAAAATGAATCAGATTATTTCAGCATTATCTAAGTTACGCAATGGGCCTATAGGATTTAATGAGTCTAAATTAGATTATAATACTTTGGTTAGATATTTACTTGAACCGAGAGAGCTGGAAGGTGGTTTTAAGCGAGCAACTGATATGAACTGGTCTCACCAAGTTTATCATATTCGTGAAGCTTTGGTGCAAAAAAATCAGCCAATCTTGTATTGGCTAGAAGATAATGAGAGCAATGGCCCGAAGCGGTCTTTTGTTAGAGAAGAGCTTCAAGATGTAAAAGATATAGAATTACCTCCTCAGTGGGTACTTACGAATTAAAAATTTTATAATATAAAAGATGTTCGTAGAATGCTTCAAGTTGGTGTTCCTCTGGTCTTTTATAAATTAATAAATTCTTATGTTTCTTTATCGATCTGGGCTTCGTCAACAAAGTGGTCTTGGGCTAATTTGTAATATAGTTTATATAGTTCTATAATTGAATTAAGAATCTTTGGATCTCACCTATACCATGATTTGTAGTCATTAATAATTTCATTATATTTGTTTTTATTAGAAAATATTGTCATGGCCAAATTTTGTATATATTCTTCCGGGTCTTCTGCTTGGCATAATTTTCTAATTCTTTCTTTATAATTTTGCATGAACTTGCCGTCTTTTGGTTTACTATAATAGAGGCCTGCTTTGATTACATTAATTAAAGCTTGCTCGACATCTTTGTATGTGGGCTTGATTTCGGCTAATTGGTTTTGGGTACTTATTGTAAAAGAAAATTTTTATATAATACCTTTACAGACTTTTTTCTTTAATTAATTATTTTCCCCTATAAGCAAAAATGATCGGAGAATATTCTTGCCCTTATTTATATAACTCTGGTAAGGCTTGTAGTAGGCCTTGTATGTGATTCGAAGAGTGCCACTTTTATTGGAAATCTAAGGTACGCGTTCTGTGTAGTGAATGTGGTAAACCCACTAGCTCAAGTTCGGGCCGGTGTCCATTACATGTTAAGGGCTATTATGTGATCCAATATTATAACAAACTGCGTGATAAAGCCTTAAAAAACTCAAAATAGATAGTAATTTTTAGTAACTCTTTTTGGTAAGACTTTGCCAGGTTAAATTTTTTGGTAAGACTTTTTGGTAAGACTTTGCCGGATTAATATTTTTTGGTAAGACTTTGCCGGATTAATATTTTTTGGTAAGACTTTTTGGTAAGACTTGGGTATAGGAAACAAAAAGTCTTACCAAAAATGGGGCAAGCCCCATTTTCAGTAAGATTTTTGTCCTTTGCTAGATAGTAATAAATCGCTTTTTGAATTAATTCTAGAATAACATAGAAAATAGTATGCATTTTAGGCTTGAATGGGCTCACAGAGAAGCACACTCGGACACTTCAGTCCTCGGTGCTCTCTGCTTGTTTCAAGGGCAAGCAATATAGCATAATTTTTTTGTTATCTTGTTTGGGGTTAAAAACTTAGCCAGAGCGTTAACAAAGACTATGTTTATCTTAATGTTGAAAACCCAAATTTAGGTGTAAAGAAAGTAAGTTAACAGGAATTGGCTCTAGTGTAATTTAGAGCTTGAATTCAATATATGATTAAATATATCTAGAAGAGCTTGTAAAGGGGTAAGGAACCTATTCTGGATACATTTACGGAATTCTGTTCTAGAACTCCCATTTTCACCTTACTCAATTGGTATTTCTCTTTTCCAAATGTTTATAACAATATTTACATCAAATGGAATAGTATTTTCATAAACATTAGGGAGTCTACTTTTATCACCTAATTTTCTGGGGAGTCAAAAATTTTGGAAATTATATATAACACATGATAATTTTCATATCTAGGGGGGGGGGGGGTAAGGGCTACTAATAAACTGAAATCAGGTAATAAAAGTAGGCGCCCTTATGGCCTACTCAACTTATAAAATTGCAAAAAGAGCTTGCTGAATGAAAGAATAAAGCGATGAAGATATTTTTAATCTATTAATAGCCCTCCAACAAGTTAACCAAGCAGAGAAAATAAGGATTGCAAAAATTGAATTAGTTTCACAAGCTACCAGTAATGATAAGCCAAGAAATACTAATACATCAAATAAATCAAATCCCACCAAATATAAAAATCAAAAAACAAAACGAGTATTAACTTTCTTCTTATTAATTTTTTATTTATGTTTTGCTTTTTCATAAGTGTATATAAATATACTAACTAGCCAAATAGCTAATTAGCAAATATTCACAGTATTATACATATCAGGATTAAGGTACATATTAATAATTAGAGATTAGTAGTAGTTCTTATTCATTCATAGTATTATATTAGTATTATTTAAATACATCTATTAATAGAAAATTACAGTATTTATTCATTTACGGCATTGTATTTTATCAACAAAAATGAACTTAAATATTTATTCATATTGATTGGTTTTTTTTTTGCTTGAAGCAAAATAAAATTCGCGGTACATAAGTTAATATGGATAAGAAATTTGAAGTATACTGTAACAAACTTTTTATAGTTAGCTTATATTGATTCAAACTAATCTACAATATATTGCAATTACTAGTATAGCGAACAAATACCGTAGATTTCCCAAAATAAGCAACCCTCTAAAATAAGCAACTTCTCTATTTTTTCAAAATCTCAAAAAACGCGTTAGCAGTTGCTATATATAAAAATTTTTTTCACTAAGTAAACTTCAAAAGATCAATTAAGTAAAGTTGTTCAGCGCATAAAAATACACTTATAATAAAAATTTGGTATCATTTGAACAACTTTTTATTAGTACATTTTTCAATTTTTTCAAAAAACTCAATATTTTGAAAATAAGCAACTTCTCATTTTTTCATGTAATTTTTTGGCCAAAAAAGGTTGCTTATTTTCGGGAATATATGGTAACAGAAAATTGTTGTGTCACCCATCATTAACCCAGGTTCTACTTGGGTTGGCTTGGGTTGGGTTAGACTCGGGTCGGGTTTGACATAAGGCAGGTCAGACCCAGTTCAGATTTGGCATGAGATGAGTCAAACTCAAGTCGGGTTTGATATGAGGCGGGTCAGACCTGGGTCAGGTTTTGACCCAAGTGGGTTTGACCCAGGTCAGGTCCAAACCCGACCCAACCTGACCCATTAAGTTCCTATTGTACTAACTATTTTGCTATATGGGGTGAGTCAGTAGAAAAGGGACAAATCATTTTTAGTAAAACTTTTTTAATTTTTAAACTAAAATATCTTGACAACTATTTAATCAAATTTGCTAAAAATTTTTTTATTTTAATTTTGAAATTATATAGAATTAAAATAAAAAAAAAATTATTAAATTTATTAAGATAGTTGTTAAGATATTTAAGCTTAAAGTCAAGAAAACTTTTACTTAGAAAAAATTTGTCCCTTTTCTACTGACTCACCCCTATATTCTGAACTATCATACTTCTACTTTATACTATATTTGTTATTATACTATGTTTCATTCTAAAGAAAAAAGAAATGGTAGTAATATATATATAAACAAAAATATTACTATATCTTGCTATATCTTGACTATTATATTTCTACTATTATGCTATATTTATTATTGTGCTATGTTCTATTTTGAAGAAAAAAGAAATGTTAGTAATATATACTAGGAAAATGAAAACCATTTAGAGTCTGAAGGACCAAATATAAATATATTATAGTAGACCTATCCAATAAGCATCGGTTGGATTGTTTTGATTGTTGTTCTTTTACATTACACCTGATCTAGCAAATCAAAATTCATAATTTGCGGACATACAAATATTGACTATTTTTGCCTTTACAGTAATATTCTTCGGACAATAAAAAAAATTATTACTATATCTTGCCATGTTCTAAACTATTATGCTTTTACTATTATACTATATTCATTATTTTCTATTATAAAGAAAATTTTAGCACTGTATATATATACAATATATAGTCAGCTTTTTTTATTTTAAATTTCTAGAACTGTTGATTTTTACTATATAAAAATTCGAAAAAGTTTAGTTCTCAAAACTTTATAATAAAATTTGCAAATGTTCTAAAAGATTTTATTTGATTTAGAGAAAGTTTAATAGTGTTTGGATTAGAGATTAAAGAGAGGCAATTGTATACAGTCACACTTCTATATAATCATATCCTTGGGACCCAGAAATTTGGTGACTATATAGAGATGTAACTATTATAAAATTTGTAAGATTTAATCAAACTTTAATATTAATTTTCTCAATAACTAATAATCAAAAAAGGCTCAAATTTTTATCATATATAGTATCCATATTCTTTTAGAAAAATTGCTTGTACACAATAGTCAATTTTTTTTAAAAAATTGATTATTGTATACTAGCAATATCTCAAGAACTAACAATCTAATTTAGCTAAAATTTTAATATATTATAGAGGAATATCAATATTATCTAATAATATAAATTTGTTATCAAAAAAATTGATGACAAAGTTTGCTTAAATCTTACTAATTTTTAGCATATAAAATTTGTAAGATTTAATCAAAATTCAACATTGATTTTCTTGATAACCAATAATTAAAATGGTCTCAAATTTTTATCATAGATAGTATCAATATTCCTTTATAATACATTAAAATTAGCTTAATTGGATTGTTAGTTTTTAAGATATTGTTAGTATATGATAATCAATTTTTTTAAAAAAATTGACTATCGTTTACAAGTGATTCCTCAAGAACTATTAATCCAATTAAGCTAAACTTTTAATATAGCGTAAAGGAATATTGATACTATCTATCTAAAACTTTGAGACTATTTTAATTATTGGTTATCAAGAAAATCAATGTTGAAATTAGATTAAATCTTATGAATTTTTTGTTATACTGTAAATTCACTATTGAAAATGTGATATTATAAACATTTAAAAAAAGCTTAAAATTTAGAATTGTGATTTTATAAAAATTGTACTTTTATAGAAATAAATTATTTATATTTGTTTGTAAAATTTTGTAATAGTGCTTATATATAAATTATGCTATTATAGAAAGAAATTTAATATAAATATAATTGGAACCAAATTTTTAAGTGATTAAATAGAAAATGTGACTATGAGGGAAGTAACTATATGAGGTGCAACAGGACCCTGAAATATACATAGATAGGTCAGATAAGAGTTTGCTTATTTTTGAGGTTTTTTATGCAAATCTTTTCTATTTATAGTAATTTTTTTGTTTATTTTTAAAGTTTTTTTCTGCAAATTTTTCTTTTTTAGTACCTCTATAATTAACCTGACCTATCTATATATATTTCGGGGACCTGGTGCAACTGTATATAAAAAAAATACTACTGTGCTACTAACTATTTTGCTACCATACTTCTAGTATACTTCTACTAGTCTTCTACTATTATACTATGTTTGTTATTGTACTATGTTCTATTTTAAAGAAAAAATATTAGTAATGTGTATAAAAATATATATATATTACTATATTTTGCTATATTTCAAACTATTATACTTCTGTATTATGCTATATTCGATATTGAACTATGTTCTGTTTTAAGAAAAAATATTAGTAATATAAAATATAAACAAAAAATATTACTATATCTTGCTATATTCTAAACTATTATGCTTTTCCTATTGTGCTATGTTTATTACCATGCTATGTTTATTACCATACTATGTTCTATTCTAAAAAAATATTAGTATTATATATATAACAGTATATAAAAAAATACTACTGTATTACTAACTATCTTGCTATTTTCTAAACCACTATACTTATATTATTGTTTATTCATTATTGCATAGCATTCTGTTCTAAAAAAAAAAGAAATATTAGTATTGTATATAAAAAAATATTATAGTAATACTAAGGGGTATGCTATTTATTATGTAATTTATACTATAGATACATGGGTTAGGATAGTGATTATGTTTATATGGTACCAGACAATAAAAGACATCTACTTGTTATTAGTAAAACTTTAAATTGTTATAACTTTTTTAAAAAAAATTAAATCAAAAAACCCTCTGACAAATTAATAGATTTTTAGATAAACTATATTTCTGTTAAAAGGATTTTTTTATTTTTAATTTTAAGAAAGTTATAAGGTGTTAAAGTTTATATGAGTTTAAAAAATTGGCATTTAATATAAAAAAAAAGAAAACATATATGGGCTTTTAGCCAATCAAAATCAATTGCACAAAAATTAGCCAATCAGAATTGATTATATAAGCACCCAAAATTGGCGCCTATATGTATAGATTGGATGTCTTTTACTGTCCCATACTATATATAATATATATTAAATTAGAAAATATAAATTTGTTGCATCCTCTGATTCTGACCAATCATTCAAATCACACAAGTTTGTAGACAAAAGTTTTATTTTTTAAAATTTTTTTTTTTTTATGTCAAAGTTCTCGCTCTGGGTGAGAGTTTATTTAATCAAGCCTGTGGATCAAGGGCGCCTCTTTGGATGCACCCACAATTGTTATATTGAATGAGAGTACAACTAGCCACATGTACAACTTTTGGTTGTTTAATTGAAGTAGTCCGCTCGAAGGTTCTATACTAGTTGCCATACCTACAACCCAACTAGAGGATTGCCTATTTAAACCCTCTGGTCCAATGCTTCGCATATCAATCCTACTTGTGATCACCGGTACAGTCCTCCGATACATTAGTTAGTCGAAGACAGTCCCAGATGCTAACTACATCCCCTTAGGACTAATTTATCCTTGCGATAAACTTGGTAGAGCAGTTCCTGTCCCACACAGGTATTATCTACACTTTGGTAACTTACGCACTCACTAAGGCATGCAACTTGCAGTTAGGGGATACCTAACCGCTACCATTACCTACTTCTGTCCTTGTAAGGTTCACACCGATTCCAGTACCCACTATTACTTTCCTACTGGTCCATCACTAGATACCCCAAACTTCCAATCTAGTTGGCCGGAAGGGTTGATCTACCCAGCATTAGGTGCTACTATAGTTTTTCTTCCTCTAGTACCTAATTCCAGAACATAGGTCCTTTTCCTCCGGTACAACTCCGGCGGCCAGGTTGGTGGACCCTTTCCTCCGAAGGTCATATCGTCTAGTTTTCCAGCTCCGGTTTCCAATATTCCAGTTCTGGTAGCACTGTTAAAGATCGTTGCTACCTCTTTACTTGGGACTTTCCAAATGGGTTTCCATTTCTCCGGTTTCTTGGCCTTGGATTTGTCTGTGCCACTGGACACAACTTCGCCCGAAAGCTCCCATTCGAGATGGTAACCAAGGACTACAAGTGATATACCCAACCGATCGACAGGAAACAGTTACTATCCCTTAGATTGTAACACAGGCAAATTTGCCTGCGTATTTTAAAATTTTTAATAAAATTTTAAATATTGATTTTAGCCATATCTTTTCTAAGTAAAAAATATTCTTTGAGTTTTGTTTTAGTAACTTTGTTATAAATTTTTTTTAAAATCATTAGAAAACTTTAATATAATAAATGTTTAAAGTTCTTGTATTGGCATTTTTACTATTAAAATTTTTCTTTAGATTTTTTCAAATTTTATATGTTCCCGTCTATAAAAAAAATCTTTACTTCTAATACAAGTCTTAATTTTTACAAGTAAATCATTAAAGTTGCAATAATGAAAGTTGTCAACCTTTATATAAACTACAATATTGTCTTAAGAACTATAGGTCTAAAACTAAAACTAAATAAGATCGCAGAAAAATTGTAATAAAATTTTTTAAAAAAATTTTTTCTTAAAATTATCTATTTTCAGCTTATATGTAACTATAATTTATTTTCTTATAATATAAAAACTAATTTTGCAAAAAAGTAATCCTTATTTTCAAATATAATTGTACAAAGTTTTATTTAATTATTTTAGCATTTTAAAAAAGTAAATCAGAGCTAAAAAAGTGCAAAAACGCAGGCAAATTTGCCTGTGTTCTACTACAATCTAAGGGATAACACAGGTTTATTTTTTCAAAGCGTCGCCAGTGGGATTTGAACCCTAAACCTGCCACTTGGGAGTGACAACTTACCAACTTCCCTAAGTCGCCACACCCTTTATTTTTTAAAAAATTAAAAACTTTACTAGTAAAATATAAAAAAGAAAATTTTTATTTGTACATGGAGTATATGTACATGGGTAATGTAAAAACAAACTGATATCTTAAAATTTTGATTATGAAATCACCTTTTGCTTCTAATAAAAAAAATCCTTGAAAAATTTTGATATAAATAACCCTTGCCATAATTTTAAATCTATCCTTACCCTAACCATAAGCAAGAGTTTAATTTTTTGGTTATAAAAATTGGTTTGATTGATATATTATACAAAATTTGTAAATCAATAAATTATATGATACTTGTATATAAACATTATATAAATTAATAAATTTTCTAAAAATAAATAATATCAAAATATAATATAAAATTTTATTCTGAACAACTTTTTCTAAATCATAAAGATAGATTGTCTTAGCAAAAAAAACATTTTATAAGAAAAATCAAAACTTTTCAATATTAGCATATATAAAACTTTTTTTTTTACTAATTTAATCTATATTATATTTTACATATAATATATAAATTTTATATAAACAATTTTTTTAAATTAAAAAAGTAAATTGTTTTAGAAAAAAGTTTTATATGTTCTAACTTTGGAAATTTTGATTTTCTTATAAAATATTTTTTTTACTAAAACAAACTATTTTTATGACTTAGAAAAAGTTGTTTAGAATAATTTTACATTATATGATATGCTATTTTATATATATTTTACATTTTATTAAGTAAGATTTTTAATTTTTAAAAATAAAATTTTTTGTTTACAAAATCTTATAATTTGATTGGTCAGAATTAAAGTGTGACATATCGTAAATGCAACAAATTTATATTCATAAGGAGAGTACCATTTATTAGCTAATTAGGGTTTCACTAAGTAGCTGACCCTATAAATGGCGGTGAAATTACTCTTTTTAATGAAAATTTTTTGTTGAAATTGTTGAAATTATTTGATATTAAAATTGGTGAAATTGGTGAAATTAATTTTTTACTATCAAAAATTAATTTAAATGATATAAAATATTAATTTTTTTTTTAATTCGGCAATCATGCCAATATTTTTATTAGATGCTATTAACTGCTTAATTACAGCTTTTATCCTATATTACTGTATTACAAATATTGGCTAACCTGGTTACTTCAGGAGTACCTATGTTCGATCTGCTATAGTAGAATTTATCTCATTACTAACTAATTTGTATGACTCAGCTAATAAATCACCGAAAGGAATCTACACCCAGTGCATCATGTTTGTCTTCTTTTTAAACCTTCTTCTACTAGCTTCTTAAGTAAAAGGATTCTACTAATGAAAAAAATAGACACAATAGAGAAAATATAAAGGGAAGAATAAAATGGGGGAGTAACTTCTACACCTAAACAGAAACCAAAAAACATACAAAAGAAAAACATGAAAAGAAAGAAGAAAAGGGCAAAAAGAAAGAAATATAATGGCACTATTATTGCCTGTGCTAGACTGTAAAACTTATATAGTACTGCATAAAGAAACGCTCTATCATAGTACTATATGTATATAAAAAAAGAAAAGTAGACGCCTAATAGAATCTTCTAGAAAGAAATTTTGTCACGGAATCCTCCCGATCTCTAACATGTCAGTCATTGTTTATTTCGTAAGCAGTACCGGAATGCACTCGTGACGTCGATTCCAAATAGATAGGCGCAGTCCCAATTAGGAAGGAGTAAATACTGCTGATCTTTTGGAGAGGGTAAGCTGAATTTCCCACTTTTTGGTGAAATTTCGAAAGTCCAAAGGGGAGTGTGACGACACTCATACCAAATCTTAAAGAGGGTATATACAAAATAAAACTTATTTTTTTTGTTGTTCCCCACTGTTTTGCCACAGATCACTTCATCGACGGAGCCGCTCTTTGCTCTCCACCAAAATTTCTCGTACAAGGGCGCCACCTCCTGCCAGTTATCTTGTAAGAAGACGCTTTTGGCTTGCATATCGAATATACAAAGGAGTTTCCAGAGCAGTAGGTTGACCTTTATAAAAACCGTTTTTTGTGTTATCCTACTATACATCAAGTATATGCAACGCTCCAACAAAAAAACTTTTTGTTTTTCTTTGGTCAGAAAATTTGGTCCAAGTGATCGTCAGAAAGAGTTGATTTGAATTATCAAATTTAATTGTATATAAAATATTAATTAAAACTAAATTCAATCAAATACAATAGTTGTTTTATAATTAATTTATAAAAATATTAAAATATTGAAATTTTTGTTGAAATTATTGTTGAAATTAAAAAAAATTAAAATGAATTTAGCCGGCATCTATAGCTAACCCCCTACCACCCACTTAATAATTTTTTTGAACATTAGATTAGTTAAAATTTAATAAAAAATATATATATATTAAATATTGGATAACTTCTGATCTACTAGTCTGTTTTGAATAATTTAACTACCAAAATATTCATCTCAATAAAACGATTCTAACAAGCCCAAATCATCAAAATCCAATTACAGAATTCCAAGAACATTCAATTTTTGTATAATTTTAATAGTAAATTTTAAAATCATATTGGCCGATTTTTGGAATTTACAAGTAGAGCGTATTTTTTTACAACTTTAAAGCTAAATAACTTCTGATATACTGGTCTGTTTAAAATGATTTTACTACCAAAAATGTTCGTCTCTTTAAGACGATTCCAACAAGCCCAAAATTATTAAAATCCAATTACAGGATCGAGAGATAATGCGCTATCAAATATTGACACACCTAGAAGATGAGAGAAATAGATTAGATATAGGTCTAACCCATTTTTTCCACCCTCTAAGTGGTCACTATTTGATAGCACATTATCTCTCAATTCTGTGATCAGATTTTAATGATTTTGGGCTCGTTGAAATCGTCTCAAACAGACAAACATTTTGGTAGTAAAATTATTTTAAATGGACCAGTAGATTAGAAGTTATTTAGCCTTAAAGTTTTAAAAAAATACATTTTACTTATAAATTCCAAAAATCAGCCCATATGTTACTAAGTAAATTTTTTTAATATTGAATAACTTTCGATTTACAAGTTCATTTTGGATGATTTAACTACCAAAATGTTCATCTCAGTGAGACAATTCTAATAAGCCCAAAATCTTTAAATTCCAATTACAGGATCCTAAGATTAACAAAGATTTGAATTATATACAATTATAGTATATAAACTTCAAATTAATTATTAATTTTTTATAACTATAAATCTTTGTTGATTTTGAAATTCTGTGATTAAAATTTAATGATTTTGGGCTTGTTAGAATAGTCTCACTGAGGCGAACATTTTGGTAGTTAAATCATCAAAAATGAACTAGTGAATCAAAAGTTATTCAATATTAAAAATTATATATATATAACATATTTTTTTTTTGTTAATTAACCTGGTGGTCATATTATATTTTATTATATAGAAGAGAATATGCTAATTCATTACCGGTTTTCTAACCTTAAAATTTAAATACAACTCATCCAGTTACTATAGGCACTTATCTGTGACCTGCCAGAGTAGCTTTCGTCTTACTAGCACCAAGGAATTTATATACCCAAATACTAGATTATTGATATAGGTTTACAGCCAGTCATAACCACTAACGTTTCTTTAAAACTTTTTCTATCTAGGTCCGGCAGAGATGTTAACTAACAACAACTGCATAATGAAACAAAATATAACAAAGTAATATATGAAAAGGGTATAAAGAGAAACGACAAAAAAAAGGGTAAGTAAAAAAAAAGAGAAAAACTACAAAACCTAAGCGAAAAACCAAATTTAAATGGAAAAAATGAAAAAAGCAAAAGAAACATCAATGGTATAACATACATATGTTAAAAGAAAAAAAAAAGAAAAAAAGAAAAACAGAAAAAGAAAACGAAGGAATATTCGAGAATATTCACCTGAAAATTTCTATAGTAGTTTCTCCAAAAAATCTCATATATCATTTATTGTTTACATTGTAAACTCGTGATCTTGAATTCAATATAGTAAGTGCCTTCCCAATTTGGTAAATGGCTAAAACTATGACCTACTTGAAATTTTAGTTAAAATTCGTATTAGGATCTGTTTAATATTAGGGTCAGGTTAGAATTAGAACTAATATAGGTAAAATTACTTTCCTGACATTTTTTATTAATGGTCCAAGATAGGTTTAAAATGCCATTTTTATGTTCTTGCGTTTTTTTTGTTTTTTGATTTCTTCGAGCTGATCTGTGGAAACAAAATTTCGCGACTCTGTTTGGTTGATTTACACTGAAAATGTCACATAGATACATGGCTTTAAATGACTCCAAATTTGGCTAGAGTAAACACTGCTGATCTTTTGGAAAGGATATGCCAAAAAGCCCATTTTTTGAAAATTTCGAACGAGCCATCGACACCAAAAATTTTCACTTTTAGTTTTTTGTAAAAACTGTAGTTTCCTTCTTGTAAAATCTTTTGCTATAGACCTGGAACTCCTCTTTGGAGCTGGGCTGGTACTTTTTTTTCAGTAAGTGATAAACTCTAAACTTGTCGGCAGATAGTCTATGATCTTTATCCTTAAACAACAAGTGCCGTCCTTAGCAGTAAGGGCAGTATCATTAATCACCTGATTATTTTTTATCAGAGGCCTACCCCCCCTCCCTCTTCCTTAATATATAAATAGTCAGGTTCTTATATATAATTTTAACTTTTTTTACCCCCCTCCCCCCCTAAAAAATCACCTGATTTTTGTTACTCCCCTAAGTGATAAACTTTGAACCAGTCAGCAGGTAATCTATGAGCTCTACCTCTAAATGACGGATGCTGTCTTATGGGTTCTCAGTTTACCCTATTTAATCTTACTAGCCATGTTAAAAAAATTTTTTTTTGGAGGTTTTGGATTTTTGTTGGTACAAGTGATTGTTGGAAAGAGTTGTATATATACATATATAATATTATATATATAAATATAGATTTATATATATTATCAGTGTTGTCATGTTTACTATGTCCAAGACTTTTTTTACCCATGTCCATGTCCAAATGTCCATAGTGTCCACAACAGTCCAAAGAATATTTTGACTTTAAAATTTAATAAATGAGTTTAAGAAAAATAAGATTATATATTTTTTATAGTTTTGAATATTTTTCTGAAAAGAAAAAAAATAGGGTGTGGCGCTTTAGAGAAGTGGTCAAGGTGTCACCCCCAAGCAGCAGGTCGACAGTTTGAATCCTACTGTTGACGTTTTGAATATAGGCCTGTGTTCGGTAACCATGTGGCTCAGATCGGTTGGGTTAAAAGCCTGTTACCTTGGTTTCACCACCTTGAATGGGAGCTACAGCGCAATGGTGTTACTGTTACACCAAAAAATCTAGGGAACTGGAGAAATGGAAACCCGTTTGGCAAGTCCCGAATTAGGAGGTAATAGTGAAGATCTATGACAGTACTACCAAAAGAAGGTGGGTGACCGGGATCGGAATGAACCTAATAAGAGCCAATTTGGCTACCGATAGGTGGCTGAAAAAACCTTGTATTGAAGTGTGTGGGACATGGATCATGAAGTTAACTTCCAGATACGTTGAATTAAGTAAATTAGGTCTAGTGTGGCAGATTGCTTCTGGGCACTTTAAAAAGCAGCCGGGGGATGTCGGGCATTTACTTGTTAAGTATGATTGGGTAAGCAATTTGATAATCAGAGGGTTTAAATAGGCAACACCGTAGCGGGTTGTAGGTATGGCAGCTAGTGTAGAACCTTCAGGCGGACTACTTAAATTAGACACCAAAAGTGTACGAGTGGCTAGTTGTATCCTCATTACAATTTGTATATTTATGTATCATTGCAAAGTCTTAATAAAGGATGCACCGGTGAGATTGCCAAAGTTATAAAAAAAAAAAAAAAAAGAAAA